>CAUYRT010030099.1:0-41895 GCA_963574885.1 Lepilemur ruficaudatus
ATAGAAAAAAATTAGCCGGGCATGGTGGCACATGCCTTTAGTCCCAGCTATTTGGGAGGCTGAGGCAAGAGAACAGCTTGAGCCCAGGAGTTTGAGGTTGCTGTGAGCTGGGCTGACACCACAGCACTCTAGCCCAGGCAACAGAGTGAGACTCTGTCTGAAAAAAAAAAAATGATATCAGGGATCAGACATGCTTTGCTGGAGCATGAGCAGGATATATTTGGGGCAGGAGGTATGTGAACTGAACATATATCTTCATGTTTAGAGCTTTACAGCTTTTCCTCAGGCTAGTCCTGGATAGGTTTAATTGTTAACTTTCTCTTTTATTTTTCCTTGGTAATTTGCAGATCAGATTTATTTCAAAGTCCAAAGTTTGTTCTGTCTCCCCTGCTGCAAGCTCAACCTGGAAACTGAAGACTCAAGCTGTGTCCCTTCTGCTTCTCATAATTTGTAAAGCAAAATTTGTAATCTGTACACAAAATGCTGTATGGGACATGAACAGCATTCACCATTCCTTTCTGAGTATTTGTGTCAGTTGTGAGTAAAGCAGTGCTTTAAAGCAGGGGTCCCCAACCTATAGTGAGTTGTATAATTATTTCATTATATATTACAATGTAATAATAATAGATATAAAATGCACCATAAATGTAATGCACCTGAATCATCCCCAAACCATCCCTACCCTCAGTCTGTGGAAAATTCTCTTCCATGAAAATGATCCCTGGTGCCACAAAGGTTGGGGACTGCTGCCTTGAATCTGCTGGTAAGGAATGATGTAAGATTCAGTGCTTATCAATGAAAATAACATAATCTGTATCATAGGCAGCCCCCTCCATCCCAGTCTCACCTCATCCCCCATACCCAACGGTTACTCTTTCCCCTAAGGCATATTTTTCTAATTAATTTTGTTAATATGGCCTCAGGACATTAAGGAATAGGAATATTATAGATGAATCTGTTGATACGACTGAGTAATATTTATTATATGGTTTTGATATCTACAAGTAAAATGTTCTTTGAATATTTCCAGGGTCACTATCATGTCAATTTTAAGTAGAAAAGTAGTGATATACTTTCAGAATAAATCTAAAACTCCAAGGAAGCTTACTCATAGTAGTATTAATATTAGTATAAAATGCTGCTTGCCAGGGAATGAAGACCCTTTCCAAAGCTTCTAGCCACCAGAAGGGCAGTGCCATGCTCAGACTTCAGCATTGGTATATTGTTTAGGTCAGTTCCAGGGACAATGACAAAATTAGGTCTGAGCTTTCTTTCCTTTAAACCCTGTTAAATTTCTGAACTACTCATTAGGCCTTTACATAAATGTAAATACTTAAATACCTTAAATACTACACAATTGTGGTTTATAATTATTAATTATTGTCCCTACACCGTAACACCCTCATCTTGACTGTGACCTCCTGGGAGTTCATTTCTAAAAAATTAACCAAACCATCTAAACATCTCAGGTAACTCTAGTGAAACCAATTTGGAGACAGACGTTTGGGAGCCACTTGAGCAGATGATCTCCAGCTTATGACCTAATTGACCTAACACAAGCTTATTATAAATCAAATATTTATTTCATGTAGGCACAATTGGGACTCCATTACTATAAATCCATTTCATACCTTTAAATACCAAAATTATCTTGAAAATAATAGAAATAACCAAAAATACATGCTTTAACAAGCATGTCTTAAGTATATTAAACAAAACTCTTAATTGGAAAGTATATTCTAAATATTTTGAGAAAATTTTCAGAATTGACTAAAATGCCTGAAGTGTCTTAGAATAATAGTTCAAAGAGTTAGGACTGAAGATGACTCTTTCTCTTTTTGGTAAATCTTTCAGAAATGTGTATTTTTAGGCATTCTTCATTTCCCAAAGATCTTTGAATTACCTTCAAATTTAGAGTCATCTGTCTAAGAATGTCACTACCAACTCAAAGCCTCTGGAGGATAAAGTGGCAAATGCTGGGGAAGGGGCTGTTCACATGGTATCATAGAATATCCCCTGATTCTTTAATCTAAATGCAATTACAGACAGTTTGCTGGATCTTTATTGGATGCTAGTGCCCATATGTGTTGCCATTGGTTGTAACTGTAAGACAGTTGTGGATTCAATTTTTGGTCCTTCTTTGGGGTTAGAGAGGGGTTCTCCTTTATTATGAAAAGTATATAAAGGAAGAAAGTTATGCATGTAGCCTATATAGGCTTCTTCAATTATCATGAAATTTATAAGTCCTATAATGGCAAAGCTTGCACAACTAGATATTAGGAAAAGAATAGATACCCCAAAGGCTGATCACTTCTTCAGTTTCTTTTATCCAATGTCCCAACAAGAAGAAATTCATTTAAGTCTCTGCTCTGCCCTTTTACTAAGTGTGGGATCTTGGACAAATCATCTGCTCTCGTAAGAATCACTTTTCTCATCTGCTAAATGGGAGTAATAATATCCTCTCTACTTACCTCAAAGAGATCATGTATTATTAACAAGACAAAACCCTCAAAGTGAAATGTAGGTTATTTTTATGTACTCAGACATAAATGCATAAAAGTGAATGGAAATTATTAGGAACATGATATTTCATAATGCATCCGAATTAATTTTTCTTTAAAGCTTTGATCATTTGGAAATGGAATTATTATGGAATTTCCCCTCCAGCCAGTTAACAACAACAAAGGAAGCATTCTCAGACACATTCATTATTATTGTTATTATTGTTATTTTTAGAGATGGGGTCTCATTATGTTGCACAGGCTAGACTCAAACTCCTGGGCTCAAATGATCCTCCTGCTTCAACATCTGAGTAGTTGTCCTTTTTTGTGTGTGTTCCCCACCCCAGCAGTTGTTATTTTAATTATTAATTTGTCAATGCATCTCCTATTGACTCCTGGCGGTCAATAGGAGATGACACCTAAGATGACACCAAAGTCTTCTTCTTTGAAGAAGACTTCGAAGAAATCTTATCTAGCCATAGAATATGGTTCTCTATTTTGTGAAAACAATACTGATTTTTGAAGTGTTATTTCTCTTGTCCAGGAGGGAAAGAATATAGCCAAGAAAACAAACGAGATTAAAAAAATAAGTGCCCAATGGGTTCAAATAAAATGAACAAGGAAGGCAATTAACAAGTTACGTTGTACTGACAGCATCCAGTTTTCTGGATGAGTCAGGCAACAAAGCTTTCTATTTTTCCCAAATAATAATAATAAAGAGATTTTAGTGCCTGAATTGTTCCCCTCCTTCCCCGTAGCATCATAAACGATGTTACTTTTCCTTATAAATGGAAAAAGGGTACAGGATCAGATTCTTGCCCACACTGAAATTTAATGGGAAAAAACATCGTGATAAATTTCACCACAGTGTTTATATATTCCATAATACAGAGTGAGTGTTTCCTAGCCAAAGGCATATTTCTGAAATTTCTAGTGGAATGAATCAGACTTTGCAGACAGGTTAAAATCTTCCAACACTTCCTACCTGCATATCCTTGGGCAACTCATTTATCTCCTTGAGTCACCATTTTAAAAGTTTAATGGAAATACAAACACCTATTTTAAGGGTATTATGTACAGAGAGTACATTCTCTCATAACATAAGGTGGAAATTATTTTTTGCAATTTTCAGAGGAGAAAATTGAATCTCAGGGAAGTTAAAATATGTCTCATGGTCACAGTTTCTCAATCTCAGCATTATTGACATTTCGGATCAGATAATTTGTTGTGAGGGGCTGTCCTTTGCATTGTAGGATGTTTAGGAGCATCCCTAGTTCCTACCCACTAAACACCAATGGCAACCTCCCACCACAGTCATGACAATCCAAAATGTCCTCAGATGTTGCCGAACATCCTCTAGGAAAAAATTGCCTCTTATTGAGAATCACTGAGCTAGATTCTTCTGTTGTATCTGAATTTTCAGTACCTATCATGTTACCTTGCGGATAGTAGGTGTTTAATAAATATATTAATGTGTTTGCAACTGAGTTTTGTTGGCAAATAAATACCACTAAAAGCCATATGGACTTTCAAACTCTTATATATGGGTAGAATATTACATTCACATTCTTTGGCATAATGTCCACTCATAGTTTAAATAAAATCTGTCTAAATTATGCTTACCTTTTCTAAACAGATGGACTTCAGCCAGTAATGTACTTGATAAATGAAAAGTTTATTTACTCTCTTCATATGCTTTTTAAATATATGTCTTAATGTTTCATATTTATTGACTAAATTTATATGACAGATCCTATGACAATTCATTTTCTACACCTTAGCCAATGATAATCCATACAGTACATTAAGTTTTGATATAATTTCATTTGTATGGCATGACCTGCTTTAAAGATTTTCTTTTCATAAGTTATGTTAATTATTGTCTCAATGTAAAGTTTTTATAAACCTGGCAGCTTATTTTAAATAAGCCTTACATTTTTAAATTGTTACATGTTTTTAATTAAACTAATTTTCACATTGACAGAGAGGAAGGTATGATGATTTACCCAGGATTGAAAAGTCTTTGTAACAGTATGAAAGAATTTGCATATGCCATATTGGGAACCATAGTTATATTATGCTATCCTGAAAGGATACATTGAAAAATTGTGTTATAAATTACTAATGCTGAAATAATGTGAAAATATCACTGGACAATTAATAACATAACCTTTATTTCTGTAACAGTAAATTTTGTGGAATATGGATTGGTGTTTCAAGCTGTAGAAAATAGCTCTCAAGATTTTTTTTCTTGATTCTCTGATTTTACCTGGAAGATTCTAATCATTTGTTTTTTGGGGTTTTCCAAGGGATGAGTAGAGTTCCTGGCATGCAGCAGGCATACAGTAAATGTTTCTTAGTTTTCTTGCATTGTTCATTCTCCCTTATTGACTATTCCCATCCCCAGTGTCCTATTGATCACCAAATTCTGACCATTGAGCTTTCATCCTTACTGCCATTACCTTAGTTCATATGGCCCTAGTTCATATTCCCTTCCCACTGAAGGTCACCCTCCCTCAAGTCACGTGCCCCTCCACTCCATTTTCCACAGACCAGTGGTATCTATTTGAAACATGTGATTAAGTTATTTCTTCCACTCACTACCATTAAATAGCTCCCCATTTCCTTTAAGACAAAATCTAAATTCCAGCATGATCAGTGATGCTTTTTCTAACCTGGCTTCTACCTTCCCATCCTTCTTTATGCTTTACCATATCCTTCTTGAATTTCATACTGGGCTACTTGCAGCAGCTCCTCTAGCACCATTGTCTCTCCTCTCCAAATGTACGTACATGCTTCTCCTTCTGTCTAGAATCCCATCCGCAATTCAGGGCAGCTCACTTTTTTTTCACTTATTTCGAACTCACTAGGTATTGCCTCAGACTATCTTGCTTTGACTTTTCTAGCATGGGTTACTGTGCTCCTCTTTTGTGTTCCTGGAGTATCCTGCGAGGTGGCCTATCATGACATTTTTGGCAATGTGCTGTCATTGGCTATTTACTTATTTGTCTCATCTTTACTCAGTTGTAGACTCCTTGAGGGCAAGATATGTGTCCTATTCATCACTGAATCCTGATTACCAGAGAACCAACTCAGTTAATAAATTCAAGTTCTTGTGAATTGTTCTGCAATAAACATTACAGTGCAAGTGTCTTTTTGGTAAAATGGCTTTTTTCCCTTTGGGTAAATACCCAGTAGTGGGATTTGCTGGATCAAATAGTAGATCTACTTTTAGTTCTTTGAGGAATTTCCATACTGTCTTCCATAGAGGTTGTACTAATTTGAAGTCCTATCAACAGTGTATAAGTTTTATAGCAACCTGGTTGGAACTGGAGACCATTTTCCTAAGTGAAGTATTGCAAGAATGAAAAAACAAACACTACATGTATTCACTATTAATTGAAACTAATCCATCAGCACTCATGAGCACATAAAGATGTCAAACTCAATGGAAATCAAGCAGGTGGGAGTGAGGAGGGTATGGGTGAAATCACACCTAACAGGTATAATGTACACTATCTGGGTTATGAGCACACTTATACTTTGACTCAAGCTATACAAAAGTAATTCATGTAACCAAAACATTTATACTCCCTTAATATTCTGAAACAAAAAAAAAATTCACATTCTTTTTCTTCTGTTCCAGATTAGCATCAGAGGATATATTTACTCTGAACACAATATGTTCAGCTTGATTTTCTGGATTCTAGAGGTTGGTGTTAAGGACAGTAGATTCTATTGATCTTATCCTGTGAATGGAAGAATAATCTGTAGGAGGGAGGTGATGATATTTTGCATATGTAAAAATTATGCTGTTTGTCTAGCTGACTTCCCTGTGGAAGGAAATTATTCATCTCAAAGTAAAAACATGTGGGCAAGCTCTAAGACAGCATTGTCCAGTAGCAGTATAATGTGAGCTACATACGTAATTTAAAATTTTCTGGTAGACACGTTAGAAAAGTAAAAAGGAACAGGTGAAATTTATTTTATCAATAAATTTTATTTAACTCATTATATTCCAAATATTGTCATTGCAATACGTAATCAATATAAAAATCCTTAATGAAATATTTTAATTCTTTTTGTACTTGATCTTTGAAATATGGTATATGTTTTATACTTATAGCACATCTCAATTTAGATTAGCTATATCTCTAGAGCTCAAGAGCGACATATGGCTAGTAGCTACCATTTTGGAGCTTAAGTAGAACATGTTAACTTAGAATAGGACTGCAAATATTTCCAGGGTTTCCCTTTAGTATTCTTGATAAGAATAAGGCTGTGATAAGATAAGGTCTTTCTTTCCATAAAGGAGACAATAATGAATAGGTACCAGAGAAGAATAATAAGAGTGAGGAAATATACATGAATGGCATTACACATCTAGTAGATCTCAAGAAGCAAGATCCAAATAAAGAAAGTTCTCTTAATTGTGTTTAACCGAAGGCGAGACGGTCTGACGTAGCACTTCCTATACTGTGTGAGATGCCAACAGGGGTTCTAGGGAAAAGGGTTAAATGGCCAAATATGTCTGACAAATAATGGGTTAAATAGGTGGAGCAGTTTTTTTTAACTTAGTGATTTATGATAATTTTTAAAAAGAAATATATTTTAAAAATTATACAAGTACTTCATGAATGGATTCACTTAAAAAAAATTACAGTATTATAAAATCTCTCCTGGATGCCAATCTAATCCCATTTTCCAATCCAGAGATAAGTATCATCCCAAATTCTGTTGCTATACTGGAAAATATCTTTCCAGATCTTTTTCTATACATTTACAAACACACATATGCACTTAGGTGTATTTATAGTGTTTTATTTTGTTGTATCATACCGTAATTGTGCTGCTTTTTGCTTTTTTCACTTAATGGTTTATCTTGGAGTTTCATATTAAAAATGTGTATGTTCACACATACACACACACAGCCAATCAGGGTTTGGGCATGAAATAGAATGCTATTCAAATGGTTCATGAGACTTTAGTGAAGAGTCTAACACAGAAGAATGGACAGAGTTGAGGGAACTAACTTGTGAGGGTGAGCGACCCAGAGACTGGCAACAGGAGGAGCTGTTAGTAGCCCTAGCTTGAAGGGGAAAGGAAAGGAAATAAGAGCTAGCTGTCCAATGGGAGCTTAATTCTTGGAGGGATATAGCTATGACCAGAAATGAGGTAGCACACAAGTAGAAAACAGGTGAAAAATGGTCTGACCTGTTTTTCTTCCTGTCTTCTGCTGGTGTTCCCTTTTGGCTGAATATCATGGAAAGCCAGCATGTGATGGGGCCTGCATGATGCAGTTTATAGAGCCCAGTCTCTCAGGGAACAGTGCAGGGCAGAGAAAGGCAGAGAATGTCTCTGGGGATGGAGAAGAAATATAGAATAACAAGAACTCCTTCCTTATTTATTTTGCTACTACATAATCTTTCACAGATGGATGTACTGTATTTTATTTAGCTATTTGACTTGTAATGAATAATTATGCTACTTCTAGTTTTTCATTTTTATCAACACTGATACAGTGGATATCCTGTATGTATCTCTTGTAAACATTCATAAGTGTTTCTCTAGGATAGATACTAAGAAGCAAAACTATAGGACATAAAGATTATACATTCTAGGTTTTAATAGAATAGACAATTGTCATCATTGTTTTCCAAAGTTGCTATATTATTTTCTAGCCATCAGTGTGTGACAATACCTGTGTCCTCATAAAGTTGGCAGTACTTGATATCAGAGATTCTAGAGCTTTTCTTAGCTATTTGACCTTCAAACTCTTTTCTTTCCTGAAATTCTAGTAACATTTTGTTTATAGAATACATTTTGAGAGACATTGATTTACTGGCTAGAAGTCTTTGGAGCCATCCACTTAATAGCTGTGTGGCCTTGGTCAAGTTTCTTAGCTTCTCTGAGGTTCAGTTTCCTTGAATTAATAATATCTCTTTTGAAGAGTTCTTGAGAGGATTAAATGCACTTAGGACAGTATCTGGCCCATTGTAGAAATACAGAATGTGGTAGCTAAAAAGGTAGTGGGGTGCAGAAGGAGAGGATATGTTTTAACAAGGTTTTTAAGGAGATATTTCTTTTGCTATTCTTAAGTTTTTCTCCCAAAATTTCCCTAAGGGTGGAGGAAGGTCACATATGCCATGGGGTTCTGAAGTTGTGGTCTTTGAAGCTATCCAACACACTTATGAAGTGGTTTTACTTTTAAAAAATCATATACATATTATTTTCAAACAAGGAATTTCTACTTCTTAAGGTATGAAATATATATATTTTTAACTATCAGCTAAAGTTATTTTTATGTGAAATCTTTGGACATAATTTTTGAATAAGAAGATATGCCTTCTTTACCATATAGTTTCAAGTAAATTGCTATTTATGCTACATTAAGGGGCTCAGCCAGAAACAGTGCTGTCATATTTATTTAAAAATTACTTTTGAGCATATATTTAATGCAAGGCACTATGTTAGAAATTAGGAATAAAGTGACAAAGCAGACCAAGTTTTTGTCCATCAGGAACTTAGAGTTTAGTGGTATAGGCAGATAACAAGTAAATAAACACAGAAGGAAGATGACTACAAAGTATGATATTTATTCTGAAGGATCTTATAAAGAATCTACATAGTGGACTGGAGGGGGGATATTTTGAGTAGATTTTTCTAAGGAATTATCATTTTAGCTGAGTACTGAAGGACAGGAATGAACCAGCCACTCTAGGATGTGCGGGGAGAGCATTCTAGGAAAAGGGAATTGTAAGAACAAGGGTTCCAGGTAGAAGAAGTTCTTGGCACATTCAAGAAACAGAAAAGAGACTTGCTTGTTGCAAAGTAGATACTTGGAGTGGTCTTATGAGATAAGGAAGGAGTAGACAGAAGCCAGATGATGTGAGGTTTTGTAAGTTATGGTAAGGCGTTTGAGTTTTATTCTATGAGCAATCTAAAGACAGTAAAATTTCTAAGTAGGGGAGTGATGTGATTTGAATTTAAAAATCATTCTGGCTATCATATGAATAATGGATCAGAGAGGGGAAGAGAGAGACCAGTTAGAAGGCAGCTTGGAGGTGGGTGTGGGAGGAGAAGGTAGAGGTAGGTGGATTTGAAATATATTTTGGAGACAGAATTGACAGGATTTTGTAATAGATGGGATGGAGGAGATGAGAAAAAGGAAGGAGTCAAAGATGACATAAGTTTTGAACTTGAGCAAGTTGAGTCAATTGTAGTGTCATTTGCTGAAATAGAGAAGATTTGGAAGAGAAAGCTTGAGCTTCTTTCAGGCATATCAAGTGAGAAATGACTGTTAAAATACCCACAGGGGTATCTCAGGGAGTTGATAATTACAGGTGGGTAGAAAGAGTCAATAGCTCAGGGGGTCTAGCCACCTGGAGGGGATGTTAAAACACTAATTGCTGACATTATCTCCAGCGTTTCTAATTCAGAAGCTCTGGAAAATATGCATTTCTAACGAATTCCCAGGTGATGCTGATGCTGGTCCTGGGACCACACTTTGAGAACCATTACATTAACATGAAAGTGAATCAGATCACCTAAAAGAATGTAGATAATTTATATTCTTCCTATAAAAGAATATAGGATCAGGCCTGGGACCTTCAGAATTTAGATGCTTAGAAACAGAATTATCTAATTTTTGAAATTATCCTCAGAGGAAGTTCTCTTCCAAACCTCAATCAAACTTATTTCTCTGGGTTCCTAGCAGCTAGAAAGTACAAGTCCAGAACTTTAGAGTAATAGTTGAAGAATTTTAGCAGTTTGAATAACCTTCATCAAAAAAATGATTCATTTGTAGTAAAATAGGCATCATTATTCGTTTCATTGCATTTTTATCCTTTGAAAAAAATTATCTAAGTAGAACTTCTTAGCCAAACAGTATGGAAATAGCCAGAATACTTTGCCTGCCCCAGGTATATTGAACAAATAGAGGTTTTGTCTTTTGTTTCACAAAAGGGTTAGAGTTAATATAATGTTTTCCTGTTTTACCAGAAACCAATGAAGGAATCCTGTTGCTTTAATGCCTGTTTTTTCGTATGAAGAATATTTGTTCAATTTCTTTCTAGCTGGATGTGATATATTAAAATCAACTGGAATAGCATAAATTTCTCATTAAGGGGCATAATTCATAATGGCTATGTTGGCAGAAATAAAATATTTAATCAACTATTTAAAATAAATCTAAATCGTCAGTGATTATTACACTGATTACAAAAGAAGTATCTTGTTATGTAGAATAGAATATTTATGAATATGTGTTTTCCATCATTTTGAATACTGTTAATGCACTTATAAAACATTTCAGATTGATTAAAGTTTCTGTGCCCTAAAGGACCAGTTTTAGTTATTACATTTCTCATTATCCTCATCTCTTTCATGTGCAAGCTTAAAGGAAATAGAACATTTCTATAGTGACTGCTGGCCATAAAAAGTCATTAGAAAACTTAAAATATTGAAATAGATAATAGAAAAAACTCTATGTAGATGTAAATAAACCTTGCTTTTAGATTCTCGGTGCCATATGCACTATTTTCTAATTAGAGATAACTATAACTATAGGAAAGCAAAAAAAAAAAAATGTTTCATTATCTCTATTTTATCAGTTTTTTAGCCATTTCAGATTTTTTTTAAAAAAAATCCTGGTATATTAAAGCCATTTGTAGCAGTTATCAAAATATCAATGTAGACAGGTTTCCTAACTTAGTCTGAGGTTGTCCTTGTAATTTGATATCCTTCAATTTCTTGGAGACACTTGGATAACTTGTAATCATGGGATCTAGTCTCACAGGAAAATGGTGATCACCCACATTTTGAAGAAAAATGCTGTGGCTTGGTAGAGACCCTGCCTGAAAGTTATAGGAGGCTTTTTTTTTTTTTAGTTTGAGTGAGGTTTTAAATAATACACAGAAGTGGTCAAAATATACATGACAAATTTCTGTATAGACTTGAGTTCTCTGCTACTTTATTGCTAATATAATGCTAAGGAAAACTTATGAAGTCCATGAGGCAGAAGCACCAGAGGCAGGCACAGTAGAAATCTACACTCCTTCTCCATCTCTAAAATAGTCCCTCCTAGCCCCCTTGGCATTTGGAAGTATATCATTATACATATATTTATTTCTTTGTATTAAGATATCACATATGCAAAAATCTTTTTTTTTGCTTGACACATGATAAATTCTGTTCAGTAATATTTTACACAAATCTGTTGTCAAACACTGTAAAAATTGTTGAGAATATAAAATTGAATGAGGTAGCATCTTTGTTAATTTGTTCACTGTCCAGGAAGGAAATATAGACATGTTAAAAATTGTGCAATGAACTTTCATATGTGCTATGCTAGAAGGGCAGAATATCATGAGGGCATAAACGAGGGAATGATGTGCCATATTTGTTAAAAGATGTTTAGAAAAATTCCTTGCTTCATAGAGGAAATGATAATTGGATGTTGAAGGATTAATAGATATGTTCAGGTAGACAAGGAGCTAGAGTATCCTAGATAAGAAGAGCCTTATAAATTTGGAAGGCCTGGAGCTGGAAAGAAAATTGCAGGCAGTTGGGCATAGGTGAAATGAAGAGTGAAAGTGAAGAGGTGGTGAGGCAAGGACAAGAAGTGAAATAAAATGGGAGAGTAGCTAAGGATTTGAGAAACATTTTATACCACGAGAAGAAGACATTTGGGAATTTATCCCATTATAAAATGTAGAGGGGCATAGAATGATTTTAATCAGGGAAATGATATGATCAAACTTGTGTCTTACATAATTTTAGTCATGTTACAGAAGATGGGATAGATGGGAAGACTCTGGAGACAGAGAGACCATTAGAACATCATTGCAGCAGATGAGCTCAGATAGGAGAGGACTTGGACTAAGACAGTATCAGGAGCAATGAGAGGAGGGGGAGGAGAGCAATTGGGAGTTGGGTAATGCCATTCACAGAGATAAGGAGCACATCAGCAGGTACAGTTTGGAAATAAAGATGATTTCATTTTGGGCCATGTTGAGGCTCAGGTGTTTGTGGATAAGCATGCACATAAGGGGCACTAGATTTAGATGAGTTGAATGATTGAATAACTACATGAGAATGGAGCTAGGAAAAAAAAAGTCAGGGCTGGAGATAGAGATGTCACGAGCACACAGTTGGTAGCTGAAGTCAAGAGAAAGGAGAAAATCACTTAGGGAAAACTTGTAAAGCAAGAAGAGCTGAGGGCCAAGAATAGAACCCTGAGGAACACCACTATTTAAAGAGCTGAAAAGTAGACTGAGACGATGTGGGCTGAGTGGTAGGATGGGAAACCCAGAAAGCATAAAGTCACAGAAATCAAGTGGCATGACAATTTTAATCATGAGGGAACAGTCAGCAGTTAAATACTGGGGAGATGTCAAATATGCAGAAACTAAAAAGATTCCATGAATCTTTCAGGAGATTATTGACAACTTTTGCTTGAGGAGGGAGTTTAAGTAATGGTGAAGTATGAACCTGCTTGCAATAGGTTGTAGAGATAAATAAGAGGTGAAGAGAAGGGGTCACCTAATGTAATCTTCTTTCTTGGAGGTGTTTTTGAGTGGTGGTGAGAGATACAGTAGAGGGTCAAGAAGAATGTATGCTCAATGGAGTATTTTTTATTTACTTTTTAAATGTTTGTTTAAGAGAAAAGAATCTTAAGAATGATTATAGGAAGAGTCTCAAGGGAAAGATGCACAAAGATGAGAAATTGAAAATAAGGAGAGAAGTTCTAGTGCTGGTAAAATGATAAAACAACACATAAGGGGCTAGCCTCAAATAGAATCCCTGCCTTCAGCACCACCGTCTTCCCAAATTTAGGGACCTTTCCTGCACTATGCATTCAGTTCCAGGAGCAATCTATCTAAAACAAGCACTGAACTAGGAACTAAGAGACTTGGATTCTAGTCTCACATCTTGTCCCAGTGAGTTTTATGATCCTGAGCAAGTCACTTACCTTTCCAGATTACTTATTTTTTAAACTGTAACAACTGAGTAGGCTCTTTCCAGGTCCATCTTTCTGTTTCTTTGACCATTTTTGCATACTAAAGTATAAACATATGTGCTAACTGATAACAGCTAAAATGGCATCTGTCTTCAGGTTCGTTTGTATTATAATAGTATACAGAACCTTTAAGAAAGTTCAAACAATTTAGATTCCAGATATGAACAAGAGGTGGGGGATTTGGGAGGGCATTTGACCTTCCTGGTATACTGGAAATCATGTCACATAGATGCTTTTCCACATGTGAGTAGAGTTGGTACTGCCTACTTGTGTTTAAGATGAGAAGTGAGCTAGGGAACAGTGGTTAACATTTGTTCCAGACCCTGGTAATGAGGGAACTTTTAAAGCCTACTGGTAGTAACAGTTGATGATAATAACATCCCTCCAAAAATTTCTTGCCAATCCAAAAAAATTAGAGTTATCCTTGATTCTTTTTTTTTTTTTTTAATTTCATCCGATATTCAGAAAACCCTGTTAGCTCTACCCATAAGATATATCCAGAGACTGATCAGTTCTCACTATCTCTTCTGCTACCAGCCTGGTCCAATTAAGCCACCATTATCTTTGTCTGGATTATTACAATAGTCTTCTCATTAGTCTCACTGCTTCCACTCTTGCCTCCCCACAATATATTCTTCTCAAAGCAGCCAGATCATCTTATTAAATCATAAGTCAGATCACGTATTTCCTCTGCTCAAAACTTTTGAATGGCTCCCATTTTGAATAAAACTAATTCCAATGGCCTAAAGGGCTCTACATAAACTGGTTTCCCATTTGCTTTCCCAGGCACCCTCAAACCTTAGGGCCTTTAACCAGATGTTTCCTCTGCTTGGAACATGCATCACCTATATATTCTCAAGGCTAAGTCCTTACCTCTTTCAAATCTTTGTTCAGATGTCCCTCTCCCAATGAGGCCTGACTAAACATTCAAAATTGCATCCTGTGCTCTGGTCTCTACATTGCACTTCTGTTTCCTAACCTTCAGTTCTTATTTCCCTAAGAGCACTTGTAGCATATTGTATAATGTACTTGTTTGTTATGTTTAGTATTTACTTTCTATTTCTCCCTGGTAGAAAGAAATCAGAGATTTTTATGTGGTTTGTTCATTGATGTATCCGATTCACTTAGAAAAGTACCTGGCACATAGTAGGCACTCAATGAATATTGATTATTGGTGAATTAATGAAAATATTTATTTATTTTTACTTATATTTACATAATAATTTAGAGGTTTTAAAACACATTCACCCTATTTTTAGGAGGTTTTAGTAAATATAGAAATGGCTTGGGGGAGGGTAACCCAATAAAAACCAATGTCAGCCACATAAGTCTGAGAGATTCACCAGAGAAAGCAAAGCCTCTAGGGACTGGAAGAAAGGATATAGTAGACATTTGACACACAATGACCCTACAAAATCCAATATATCCAGGTGCTTGTTGAAACGTTGCCAGTTGGATTAATGATTTGTTAGTTTGGGCTATAGAAAATAGGAAGATGATTCCAAACGTAAGGTAAAGAAGGCATAAAAAAATAAGCATTGCCTAAGTCACAATTTCATCTATATATGTTCCTTTTTTGGACACTATAATCACAGAACATTGTGCTTGGTTGGTTAAGACACCAGTTAAGAAACAGGAAAATTTATTTACTTTTAAGTCATGCCAAGATTTTTGTATATGTGGTTTATGCATTGAGCATATACTAGGGAAAATACAATTTTGCAAGCAATTTGAAAACAAAAATGAATGAGAATTGATATATTGGAAAGCTGGGGCCTTTCTTTTTGAATGGGCACATTCAGTCTGTGATATACAGCCTAATGATTCCTTAGTGGTAAGAGAAAAAACTCCCAAAGAGTTTGTTTTTAAAATATTAGCAAACTTAGCCTGAGCTTAATAGCATTGCAAATATCTGTTTTATATACCTGAGGGAAAGAAAGCTGCTTGAACCTGCATCAACAAACAAATACTTTATTTCTCCCTAAAAAGATAAACTCTCCAACCTGAAAATAATCATTAACTTTTAGCTATAATAACTAGACTAGATTAGAAGGCAACTAGACAACTCAGATAGCTCCCTTGGGCAGAAAGAGATGATGCTGTGTGTTATAAATTCTACCTGTGGTTATCCTTTACATTTAATCAATATAATAAAATGAAATAAAACCTTATTTTTTACAACTGGAACATGTGTTGTGAATGGAAGATAAAAATAAAAGAATTAGAGGCCAGGCGTGGTGGCTCATGCCTGTAATCCTAGCACTCTGAGAGACTGAGGAGGGTCTCTTGAGGTCAAAAGTTTGAGACCAGCCTAAACAAGAGTCTCTACAAAAATAGAAAAAAAATAGAAAAAATTAGCCAGATGTGGTGGTGCACACCTGCAGTCCCAGCTACTCAGAAAGCAGAGGCAGGAGGATCACTGGAGCCCAAAGTCTGAGGTTGCGGTGAGCTGTGATCACACCATTGTATTCTGCTGGGGGCAATAGAGCGAGACTCTGTGTCAGGGGAAAAAAAAACAGTTAGAATTCAAAATGTAGGAATATTCTGCTTTATTTTTCTCCAAAATAAATCTGGACATAGAATCAGTGTAGTTTGTCAGAAAGATATTAATTATATATCTCTAGGTATTCAGTTAGAATATAGAAAATAATGAAATCTGACAATATGTTACTACAAAAACGAATTAACTATAATATTTACTATTGTTCTTTTCACATGTATCATAGACTAGCTTTCATTTTTAAATAGCTTTTCCATGTAAAAATATGCATAACATAAAACTGTTCTTGTAAGCTATTCTAAGATTTTGTTACATTTACCTGTGTAGCAAATGTTTAAAAAGTAGGAATTAGAACCATATAGTGGTTTCTCCCAAGTTTAATATTCATATTGCTACAAAGACGGATGTTCAAATTATAGGATTCTTCTTGTATGATATATTTTCTTTAATTCTAACTCTAAAGATTAGGCTAACTCTAACTTTTCCATTTATAACACCTTTAGAGCTTTGTTTTTTAAATTGAATCTCTAGCCCCAATTCTAGAAACTAAATGTTAAATATTAACAATTCAATACTGAACTATTTAGCTATTTTAAAAGAAAAATAGTTCTTTCTTCCCAATCCCTTGAAATCACAACTATTAAAGATAATGAGACCAATGAATAATTATTCCAGAAAACAATATTTAGCCTATCACAATGGTAGCAAGATTGTCATTAAGACAGAGTATATTTGTGTGTTCTAATATGTGGGTGGAAATTACCTGGAGGTAAATATAATTCTTTAAATCAAAAATGAATGACCATTAGTAATTTAACTATGAATTTTTAAACCATTAATTATCTCAGGAATCAACAGAATTCCTAGTGAATTTTGGCATAAATAATAAAGGCAAGAAGTCTGGAAGAAAGTGATTTCAGATTTGCTGTTGCAGCTGGGCAATATCATTTCACTTTATTTGCATCTGCATATTTTCATTGACCTTCCTTTTGTCGCTTCAAGATGGCCACTGGAGCTCTAGGCAGCAAGACCACACATCAGCATCCCAGGTAGAAAGACAGGGGCAGGGACACAAAACTTTCTTCTTGCAAAGTCTGTCTTTTTATCTTGGAACAAAAAAAATTTTTTTTCCAAAAGTTTCCCAACAGACTTTCTCTGAGACCTCATTGAATGTAACTATTGTCCTGTGGCTCCAGGGACTATGGGAAGGAGAGTATCTAATAAAGGAAAATAGGATAATGGGATTTGTGTGACTGGTTTGTATCAATCATGGATCATTTTCTAGGGCCGGCAAAAAGGCCTATCTTGCCTCAGATCAAGGAATCTTAGCTAGATACCTGAAAATAACTGAGATTCTGTTAGGGAAGAGTTGACAAGATATAAAGTAATATTATTCCTTGCTGTCACAGAATATGGCTAAGACCCAAAGCTGAAAATAAAAAGAAACTATATTCCATCTATTGCATTACAAGACCCACCAGCAGTTGGGGCTGGCCATTGTCCTTTAGGGCTCACTGAGATGTGCCAATTCATTCAGAGAAGAGGAGACATCAACCCCTTGCACACTTGTAGTCATTATGGGGGGATTGGGGAGAGTAGTGTGATTTGGGTGAATTTAGTGTTTGTGAAGAAAAGCTGTTTCCTCCTCTCTCTCTCTTCAAGGCCAAGGCAAGAAGAACTCCCAAGAGAATAACTTGAAGATTGCAATGGCTACAAGAAGAGGATTGGCATTTGGTTTCCTGAATGACATCTACTCAGGTCTGCCTCTTGGATCCTTTGATAGCACAGTTCTTGGATGCTTTGATAGTGTAGACACAAGTGACTAAGAAAGCTCGTGGTAATTACTTGTCGCATTATCTACTTTTTCTTTGCTTTCTTATAATAGATGCTTGTTATGTGGGATGGTTTCATTGACTCCTATGCCCAACAATACTGAATAGTTATTAATACGTGAGGCACAGTTGTTAGAGGTTGATGGTGATGTAGTTGGGAGATATTTTGATAGTGTTTCAGACAGGGAATCAGGAGCATCCAGATTCTCTCTTCTCCCCTTCTCACTTCCCCCAAGTTTCTTTCTACACAAAGCACAAATGTAAGAAATGATAGCAGAATGGGTATCCAAGAATCACATTATCAATTATCATGCAAGGTTCCAACAACCCTCTGGTAAAGTAGAATTGGGAAATGCATTTTAGACTCAAGCCCTAAGCAGTGATTCTATTCTATTTCCCCCCATTCCTCAGATAGTTCAGGTATGCTCAATAATGGAGAAATCAGCACAGTGAAAGGCCAAAAGGAGAGAAAAGTGTGTGAAAACATATCCCGGCCTAGACCCATAGCCCTTGCTTGGGTTATGATGAGGTTATAAGAAGATCTTTGAATCAGAAAAGGAATTAAAATTTTAAAATGAACAAAACTAATTCTAAAAAACTGGAATCAAGCTTTGTGCAGTGGCAGTATCCTAACCGATAAAGTTTAACCGAGGCGTGATTATTGCTAATCAAAAAACTGAAATCAGAGTGTTCTAATAACTAAAAGTGGTTTAAAAAATTCTATAGTCTGAATACAATAGTGAGAGAATAGTTTCTGTGAAGGAAAAGAAAGGTCAATGGAAGAGGTTTGGTTCAGTTTTATGGAAAAATCCCCAAAACTATTTCATCTTTGTAACTCAATGAATTCTCCAATAAACCAGTCTCATAGCTATGTTTATTGTGTTGTTTGTATGTAAATTGTTGTCATATCTGTGCTGTAGTTTGTGTGTTTATATAAGTATATAGATATCTATGAATTAATTTATTATTAGTTATGAACTAAAAATCTAAAATAGAAAACTTATATTAAAAGACAGCACATTATTTAAAACAAGTGAGGGTGAATGGTAAAAGCCAGGCACCAAGGCATATAACTGTGGTGAGAACTGGTGCAGTGAGTAGGATATCAGTGTTATCCAAACACTCCAGGAAGATTGCTCATGAAATAAGTATTATTCTTATGAAGCATATATTCTCCTTATATGCTTGCTATGAGTCAATCACAGACTTAATTTTGAGCTTTCTAGCAGCCAATGTAAAGAGGAAGCATATTTTGATATTCGATTCAAAGTGTCATAAGATAGAAGCTAAACAGTTGCTTAAAAATATAGTCATCATTAGTATTAATACTAAGACCATAAAGAGATGTCCCCTGAATGTCTCAAAAGAACACTGTGTACTATAAACAATAATACTTTCGACATCATCCTTGCTGAGAAGCTAGTGATGAGTTTCCAAAGGCTGTATAAAGAAATAAAAATTTGGATGAAGTAGTTATGATAACCACAGGCTACAAATTAAGTAGATTATATAACGACACACACTACAAAAATAAGTATATCATCTAAGACAAACATTGTACTATTTTTTGGGGGAATGGGGAGGAACCCACAGATTTTTTCATGGCTCCTAATTTTGTGTTTGAATGCCAGGGTCATCTGAAATTAATGAAATCATAAGCAAGCTGTCATTTCCACTGTAGTTTCCTCTTAAAGGGGAAAATTGTATGTTGTTAATATAATATGTAATCTAATTTTGAAAAGAATGCAGATCAACTGGCTTTTGTTTAGAATCAAATACTAATTTATTTGCTATTTCTAGTTCTTCAAGCTTAACTGATCAAAATAAAAAACATGTGGTTATGATAATCATTGATTACTGCAAAAGAGTTTGGAATATATATAAAAGTAGGCTTTTAATAAAGGTTTGTCTAATGAATGAATGAAAGGATGATAATTTGTTTTTAGTCATTCAATGGACTGACTCCTGGACTTTCTGCCTGTTATGTCCTATTTATGCCTATTATGGCCAGGACAAAATTTGAGCACTTCCTATTGAAACTGAGACATTTAGCACTATTATTTTAATGCTTTAAATTGGTATATAAAATAATACCATTTTTAATAACATGGATACAGGACAGGTATGTGAGTGCACAGCAACTCTTATTTTTAACCTCCAGAGTGAAATCAATAATTACAATAAGGACCTGACCCAAAATTAAGAACTGAAAATACTTAGTAACCAGTTATTAAGAACAACATAAATGCAGAAGCTATTCTATTTAGCAGACTGTGTCTATGTTGAAATCTGTAATTGGCAAAAACAAAGTAGAACAAAATTACATGCACAGGGGAAAATAGTCAGCCAGTTGCAACTCCTTTGTACCTTAGACTTTCACTCCCTTTGTTTTACATACCCTGGAGCAGACCACCAGGACTTGGTAAAATTTCTGACTTGGAAATCCTACAAACAAATAAACAAACGACAAACAAAAACATGCTAATTTAGGGATAAACTTTCTGGGAAACAGAAGACAGTACATATGACCCTCCTCTGTTACATCAACACTTGAGTTTATTGCCAAATACAAGTTGTCCTTTTCTTCCAAGCTAATCTTGTTTCCCACCCCTGTAATGTCTTTTTGCCCTCAAATATAGTATGTACCACATGGAAAGTCCTTCTCCTTATAGCTTTGTACTAATTCATCTTCCTTTCCCCCTTTAAAACCAAACTCAAAAATTACCTCCTCTATGAAGTAGTTTCTGACTGACACCCTTTGACCAAGATCCACTGCTAGGTGTCATTTCAGTTCTTATGTGTTTAAGGAAACATTATCATTCATGGTGTGGTTAGACCTTTATACCCTGTTGTTATACCTTTCTGGCATTTTTATATTTGCAACTCTTACCTGTTTTTGAATAGGACACCTCAAAAGTAATGTTTGAGAAGATAAAGTGATGTATCATGTAAGGTAATTTGGTTTTCTAGAATTATTTTGTCACTTGGTTAGCATTAAAATGATTTAATTTTGCAAGGCATGTTCCTCAGAGTGTATTAGAGCAGTGTTTCCTGATCAAGGATGCTGGTAGCATTAGAGACTTCTTAAAGATCATTTTATAGTCTATCAGAAAATTTCATATTTTCAAAGAAGTCTAATGGAAGTTTTGGTTTTCTAAGGTAAGACCACTTAAGCTAACCAAGCCATTAGGTTTCTTTACTTTTGGCTAGGTTATATTAATCTAACAGGATAATTTTGCATTTTTGTAAATAAAGCAGTTCAATTCTTTGCATCTGTGAAATGAATATAAAAGAAGACATGTTTGGTGATGATAGGATTAATTCCCTTCGAGTAGACCCTTTTCAGGACTTTGTTATAGGTAACGTATATTCTATGGTTTAGATATGCTATATATGGTAACTTATATTAAAAAGATGCTTCAACACAATTTTTGGTTTCTATAAATATAACCATTTTATAGCAATGTGACTTCAAACTGTTTTCTCAAAAAACAATGGTCTCATATTTAGTGTCTTCCATGTGACAGGCAGCCTTAGGCATTGTTCATTGATAATCTCATGAATCTTCAAAACTATTCCATGAAGCTATTATTTGTATTTTAATATTAAAGAGATGGGGGCTGAGAAGACATGAGTACCTTGAACAAGTTACCTAGTAAGTAAAGCAGAAGATCTAGTATTTGAAAGTAGATCTGTCTGAATCCAGATTGTTTACTCATTCAACTATTCTATACTTCCTTTCTACGAAAAGTAAATAGAGATACAAACTTTGATAAGATTTAGAAGAAATATAGCATGCAGGCCAGAGGGTAAACCTGTTAGCTCTAAATTCTGTGGGTTTTTTTCATGGGCAATTAGTTGCTTTTCTATCAAGAAACTTGGTTTAGATTCTAGTTCTGCACTCTCTGTCTTTAAAAAGTATTTCTTTATCTCTGCCTTTTCCCAGATTTAGAGCTCTTTACTTTGTGAGTGATTATTTTAACCTCATGCTCTTTCCAACTAGTGATTCATTATATCTGGACCCTGTATATGACATCTCATTTCTCAGTGATGTTTGCAAACTGTTTTGTTCTCTTCTAAATGAAAACTGATCTCACTCTTTAGTGGAGCAAGCTTTCACCACTGTAACTATGTCCTCCAAAAACTCATGGTTATTGGATGACGAACATTGAAGTATCTGTTTACTACCCAAAACTACAACTATTTGTTACAGTAACTTTGCTGCTATTTTCCTCACCAAATCATTATTTCTGAGAAATGAAGCTCTATTTTAAAATGAAAGTGTTCAGCCCATTTCAAGCTCAGTTGTTCTTAGTGTTTTACAATCTGCTTTTTTATGCCTTCTTTCAGATTATATTTTATGATTCCATTTTGTGTTCATTTTTGGCATGTTATTTATTCCACTTTTTAAATTTTGTAATGATTGTTCTTAAGGTTTATAATATACATCTTTAGTTTATAGCAGTCTACCTTCAAATAATATTGTAACACTTCACATAAAGTACAAGAACGTTATAAGAATACACGACAGCATATTTCCATTTTCTCGCTCCCATTTTTTTATACTGTTGCTACTCATTTTCCGTCCATATTTGTTTTAAACCAAACAATACATCATTCCTATTTTTATTTTTATTTTAGACAATTATCTTTTACAGATGTTAAAATAAGAATGAGAATACCTTTTATATTTGTACATATTTTTGCAATTTTGACATACTTTCTTCCTTTGTGTAGATCAAATTTTCCATCTGGTGTATCATTTCTTCTGCCTGCAGAGTTTTCTTAAACATTACTTGTAGTGCAGGTCTGTCTGCTGAGGTGAATTCTCTCAGCTTCTGTTTGTAAAAAAAAGTATTTATTTTACCTTCATTTTGAAAGACATTTTCCCTTGGTGTAGAATTTTAAGTTAACAATGTTTTATTGTTTTGTTTTGTGTTTCAAAGATGTTCTTCATTGAGTTTTGGCTCCTATATTTTTTTGATGAGAAGTATGCTGTCATTTTTTTATTTGTTTCTCTCTATATAATGCTGTATTTTTTTTAAAAAACAACTTTATTGAAGTATAATTTACATACCATGCAATTAATGCATTTTAAGTGTACAATTAAATAATTATTAGTAAATTTACCAAGTTGTACAGCGATTCACACAAATCAGTTTTAGAACGTTTACTTCCACCTATTGAGACCCCTAATTCCCATCCCCAACTACATTTCAAGCATGCCCCTCCCCTCCACAATGCTCACTGCATCCCTCAGATGTGGGTCTACTGCCCCAACCCCCAAAACCAATTTGATGGCGAGTACATGTGGCGCTCATTCTTCCGATCTTGTGTCACCTTGCTTCGAATAATGGGCTCAAGCTCAATCCAGGATAATATAATGCTGTATTTTTGTCTGGCTGCCTTCAAGATTTTCTCCTTACCGTTGGTTTTGATGTGCACAGATATGATTTTCTTAGTGCTTATCTTTCCTTGGGTTCCCTGAGCTTCTTGTAAATGTTATTTGTTGAATTTCATTAATTTTTGGTTCTTGGCCAGTATTCCTTCAACTATAACTTCTATTCCATTCTCTCCCTCTTCCTTCTGTAGTTACACATGTGTAAAAACTTTTGATATTGTTTCAGAGCCCTCAGTTACTATATTATATTTTTTCCTTCACTTGTTTTTCTCTTTGTGTTTCAGTTAGGAATTATGCTACTTTAAATTGATCTATCTTCAAGTTCACCGATTTTCCAGACTGCTGATAAACACATAAAGGAATTATTCATCTCTAAATATTTTTGTTTTTGAATTTTCCCTTTCATTTTATATTTTCCATTTCTCTACTGATAGTTATATTAAACTATTTGTATAATTGTTCCAACATGTGGGACATCTCTGGGTTTGTTTCTGTTTATTATTTTATCTCTAGACATATTTTTTTCCTTGCTTTTTTTGGTTTGTGTGTGCCTAGTAGTTTTTGATTGAATACTAACATTGTATATAAAAATAATAATAAAGATGGAGATAAATAATATTTTTAACCAGAAATAGAGATACTTATTTTTCTGCCAACAGAAGATTGAGTTGACATAGTCAGGAGTTGAACCAGATTTGGGTGGTGGTGTTGCTTTAGTTATCTTTAGTGCACCACAGTCTTTATATTATTCATTGGGTATTGCTTTATCTTGTGATTATTAGAAGGCCTGGAATGAAAGAGTATTTTTCTCTGTATTACTGTTTTACCTCAGTTTTTAGCAGGCCCTCAACACCTGTTCTTTTGAGGAGGCCTCTCTCCATGTCCCCTCCCTCAGCAGTGGACTGCTATTTCTGGTGACTTGATAAAAAGCTCATGGTTATAACTCTTTCTTTTCAGTTCTCCTGAACCAGCCTCTAAATCTGAGTGCCTAAGTTTTAGAATTGGGGGGTTTTCTATGAACAACTCACTTTTAACACAGTTGATTTCTTGACATGGTCATTTTTGCTCCTTTTGAAGCTTTAAAATGTGTAAATAGTATTAAATAATTATTAGCATGTACTTCATCTTTTATTCTTGTCAAGGATTTAAAGATAAATTTTAGTCTCTATCTTTATATCAGATCTCAATCATCTTGGGGGGCTTCAGGAATTAAACTATTCCTGTTCCTGTTTTATTCTTTGTCTTTCTCCATCTGCCTTTCTCACCATTTTCCTTTTCAACACCTTAACTTGGGCTGTTGACCAGTGATAGAGAAGAACATGTGGTTTGGTGCCCAAAATTTCATAAATTCCACCCTTACCTGGATCCTTATTATGCCTTTAAATTTCTCCATCCAGCTGCACTTTGATTTATCTCAGTTCTATTTCAACTTTCCTATTCTGTAATTCACCAAATCCTCCCAGGCATTATGCTAGGAATTAAGAATGTGATCAGATACAGTCATTGACCTCACTGAATTTTCAGACCAATGCTAGATATTAATAATTGATCAGATTTAGCAATAATAGCACCTTATATTTGTGTTGCATCTCATACTTTCCTCACACTCAGCTGTTTTGGTCTAAGTGTTCCTTCAATTCAGAATTTTTGCTCACACCATTTTCATTGGCTAGAATTTTACTCCCCTCCTCTCTTCAAATGCCTATGACTAAATTAGAGTGGGTGGGCAGTATTCTGGATTATGTGGGTGTGAGTATAGAGAAAGAGAGAGAAAAAATGAATGTGTTCTCTCTACTAGGGGAAGGAATGTAAAATGTAATAAGGGTAAGAATTCACCTTAGGATAAGAGTGGGACACTATACCTATGAGAAATATAGAAAGGAGAAATAAGAATGGATTTGCAGATAGGTGAGAAACATGAATAGGATATTTCCTGATAGCCTTTATACCATGGGGGCCAGGTCCACTGAGATTGAATGAATGGTATAGAATAAGGATTTAAGAGATAGTGGTAAATTTTATTTATTAGTCTCTGAGAAACTAAGGGGACTAATTGGGGCCAAACTAAAAGATTGTTGATCAGTGCTGAGGGACTGGCTGTAGTTGAAAACCATGACTTTAGTTATTACCAATTAATTTAATATATGTTAACCAAATACATATGCCCATATGTCCAGCTATTACCTCTCCTCCAAGTTGCATACCCACATTTGCTACACACACACATACACTTACTTAGAATTTCCACAGACTTAATATTTCCCAAATAATTTATCATTTCCCTCTCTGAAAACTCCACAGTACTTTCTATATTTCTAATGGTGATAAAGAGTGATAAAGACTTTCTGTCTAATCTCCCAATTTAAAAAATTATTAACTCATCTCTGAATAAATATTTATTGAACAATTGATTATTTCAAAATGAAGGATTTACAATAAAAAGACAGGTTTGAACTCTCCTACCTTCAAGGAGTTTATGAAATTTACAAACAAGCCATAGACAATCACAGCATCACTCCTATTTATTATATTGCATTGACCTCTTAAAACAGGGACCAGCAAGCTATAGCTCATGGAACAAATCAAGCCCTCTGCCTGTCATTGTATGGATTATGATCTAAAAATCCCCCCCCACTTTTTATTGAGGTCAAATTCACTTGATATAAAATTAACAATTTTAAAGTGTACATTTAAAAATGTTTCACTTAATATATTCACAATGTGGTACAACCATGACCTGTATCAAGTTCTAAAACATTTTCATCACCTCAAAAGAAAGCCACATACACACTAAGCAGTCAATCCCCATTAATCCTCTCCCAGTCCCTGTCAATCATCACTGTGCTTTCTGTATTTATGGATTTACCTCTTCTGGATATTTCATATAAACAAATCTTACAATATGTGACCTTTTGTGTTTGGCTTTTTTTCACTTAGCATGTTTCTGAGGTTCATCCACATTATAGCATATATCTGTACTTCATTCCTCATTCCTTTTCATGACTAAATATTATTCCATTATATGTATACATCACATTTTGTTTACCCATTCATCCACTCATGGACATCTGGGTTGTTTCCAGCATCTAGATGAAGTGTGTATCTGTATGTGTGTGCATGAGGGTGAGATAGGAAGGAAGGGAAAAACTAGCTATTGTGAGTAGTACTGCTATGAATATTCAGATATATATATTTGTTTGAGTCCCTGTTTTGAATTCTTTTGGGGTATATACCTAGTAGTGGAATTGCTGGGTCATTTGGTAGTACTATGTTTAACTGTTTGAGGAGCTGCCAAACTGTCTTTCACACTGGCTACAACATTTTACATCCCTACCAGCAATGCATGAATGTTCCAATTTCTTCACATTCTCACCTGTACTTGTTATTTTTCATTATTAAATTACCATCCTTCTGGATGTGAAGTGGTATCTTATGGTTTATATTTTGTATTTCAGCATCTTTACATGTGCTTGTTGACCATTTGTATATCTTCTTTAGGGAATGCCTCTTCGTATCCTTTATCCACATTTGGCTTCAAGTTATTGTCTAGTGTCCTTTCATTTCCACCTAAAGAAGTTTATATTAGTATTTATTATAGGGCAGATATATACTGGTGAAAAATTTAGTTTATATTTATTGAAGGATATCTTAATTTTGTCTTCATTTTTCAAGAATAGATTTGTTTGATATATAATACTTGAGTGATAGGTTTTTCTTTCAGCATTTAACTCTGTCATTTCTCATTTTCTGGCTTCTTTAGTTTCTGCTGATAAACTGACTACTAATATTATTGAGGATTCCTTGTGTCCTTCCTTGCATAGGGTTAGGGTTAGGGTTAAGGTTTTAATGCTTTCAAGATTTTCTGTCTATCTTTGACTTGACAGTTTAATTATAATGTGTCTTGGTGTGGATCTCTTTGTGTTTACTCTTTGAGTTTATTGAGATTCTTGTATGTATAGATTAATGTGTTTTTTAAATAAAATTTGTGAAATTTTTGGTAATTATTTCTTCAAATATTCGTTCTGTGCTTTTCTCTCTCTCTTCTTCTTAAGGAATGCCTATTATTTGTATTATTGTATACTTCATAGTGTCCCATAGGTTTCTGAGACTCTATTCATTTTTCTTTGTGCTCCTCAAACTATATAATTTAATTGATGTATCTTCAAGTTTACTGATTCTTTCTTTTGCCTCTTCAAATTTGCTACAGAAACACTTTTATAATTTTTTTATTTCAGTTGTTACATGTTTGTGCTCCAGATTTCTTTGTTTCCTTTTAATAATTTTAATCTCTTTGTTAATATTCTCTATTTGCTGAGATATTGCTATTCTGGTTTCCTTTATCTCTTTTCAATGGCTTTCGTTAGCTTTTTCAACATATTTAAGACAGCTGAATTAAGGTTTCTGTCTAGTTAGTCTAATGTCTGTGCTTCTCAGGGACAGTTTTTGTTAAATTCCTTCTGTACTTAGGTCATATTTTCTTATTGTCTTCATACTTTGTAATTTTATTATAAGCTGGAAATTTTAAATATTATCATGTTGTATCTCTGGAAATCAGATTCTCCCCTCTCCTCAGGGTTTGGTTTTATAGTTTCTGCGTGTAACAGTTGTTTGTTTAGTCACTTTTCTAAGCTATTTTGTGACATCTGTATTCCTCATTATGTGTGATCTCTGAACTTTCTTTAGCTTGTGTTCAGCTCGTGTTTTGACAGTTTTTCTTGAAAGTCTAGAATAAAAAACAAAAGCAAAAAAGAAAAAAGACAAGAAGGAAGGAAGGAAGAAAAATAAAAAAGAAAGGAAAAGAAACTCCTGTAGTTTTTACAGATTTGCTTTGTGTTGGGCATTCTTTCAATTCAGCCAGGCTGTTTATAACTCTGCAGTAGCCTTCACTTCTTGCTTTTGCTAAGACTAGATTAGGCATTAGCCAGAGGTGAAAGCCTAGGATCTTCTCAAATATTTTCTAAGCACCTGTCCTGCCCTGGTCATGTACATGGCTTTCTAAATTCCCATGTTTACATGGGGGCTTTTCAATGCTCTCATTTTCTCCAAACAATATCTTCCCTGCTTTTCCTCCACTTTTGGCATGTCTATTTTTTATCTTAACTATAATCTCTTGCTTCAGGTGGCAGTGAGTTGTCCATTTAAATGTCCCTTTAAACTTTTCTTATCTGTGGAATCCTGACTGTCTCCAGAGTTGTTGAATAGTGGCCACCCAAGAGTGAGGCCCACCCAGAACCGGTGAATGTGATCTTATTTGGAAAAAAGGCCTTTGCAGCTATAATTGAGTTAAGGAACATAAAGTGAAATCATCCTAGATTAGGATAGGCCCTAAATTCAATGATAGGTTTTCTTAGAAGAGAAGAGAAGGGGAAAGTACATACAGAGAAGAGGTGCTATGAGGATAGAGGCAGAGATTGGAGGGATGTGTCTATAAGCCAGCAGCCATCGGAAAGTAGGAGTGAGGAATGAAATGGATTCTTCCTCAGAGCCTTTAAAAGGAACCAAGCATGCCAACATCTTAATGTCAGACTTGTGGCCTCCTCAACTGTGGGAAAATAAATTTCTGTTGTTTTTAGCCACTGTGTTTGTTGAAATTTATTATAGTAGCTTTAAGAAATAATATACCTTCCCCAAAACCCTGCTCAAATGACATTTTATTAAAGAGTACCTGATTCTCCTATACCAGGGCAAAATTACTTGTTCATTCCTCTTTTGCATTTAGCATTTACTGCATTTTATTTCAGTTTATCTGTTTAAGTATTTGTCTTCTCTAATAGCTCTGAACTTGTCCAGTTTAAGAACCTAGTTGTATTTTGTCCTTCACAGTTAGTATGGTATTGGGCATACAGCAAATGCTCAATGTTTATTGAATGAATGGATGATAATAGAATATTATGGTGATACAGAAAACATTGCTTAGAGTCTGTTTATCAGCATTCTATACTGGTTCTGCCACTTAAAAGCTTCACCACATGTCACTTTGACCCTCAACTTGCCTGTGTATGTACCATGAGAGTGGAACTAAGACCTTCTCCAGATGTAAAATTTTAAGATGTATTATTTCTTGTGAGTGATTTCTTTCATGCAGTTTCTGTTTTTGTGATTGAATATGGAGAATAATATCTTTTAGAGTCTTTGGGGAAAATTATTACACTTCTAACACTGAATATGTTTAAAAACACTAAAGATTCTTCTCCTTTCCTTTATTTCTGGAGTAAAACCAGAAATCATCTGATAAAAATATCAGATTTTGTTGTTACTTCCACAGTGAACAAATTTTTTAGCTTTAAGAGTTGAAGTTTTATGTTTTGATAATTAATCTAGCTTTAGAACTGAAACTTTTTTAGAAAATATTTTTATAATAATAGTTATTAATCATTTGAGGTACACATATTGGCATTTCAAAAATAGATGCATATAAAATACATATATTTTATTATATAAAAGATAAACTCAACTGTAATGTGCTAACTAATTCATTGTTTGTAATCAGCTCTGAAATTAGTTTTCTTTTTATATACAGCTCAAATTGTGTACTTCTTTCATGGTCTGTTTTCAATATTTCTGTTGTGGTAAGATGCTAATACATCAGTCAATTGATATAGGCACTTGTGTATCCACATGTGAGGAAAGCCAGTTAAAACCAACAAAACATGTTATTTGTACATTATTTGCATCAATGAAGATGTACCTTTATATAGGCCCTTCTTCAAAGTGCTATTAAAACTTTGACTCATCAAATCACTTGCAAGGTAATTATCCCCACAAAGAGATAAGAAAATAGAAACATCAGTATAGTTACAGAAGCAAGGCTAAAAATGAAATCACTAGCTGAATTGGAGTCAGAAGTTGAGAACCCAACTTTTCAGTGTAGCCACATGTTACTTTTAGTGGAATTAGAAATCTTTATAAAGGCTCCTTAATTCAGGGAGCCCTTAAAAACCATGTCACTAGCTTAAATGGAAGGAAACCTGGAAGTCTCTTGCACTTCAAATTTAGGTCTTTTTTCCATGCTGTTCTCAGAATTTTCCTTCACTTTTTTCAGTACAACCCATTTATTGAGACTACCATGTATATGGATCTGTGCCATTGGTTACAACGGTATAATTTGATTTGATCCTGAAAACCAAGAGTCCTCTTGTATTTCTTCTTAATTATGTAAGGCATGTACAATTCAGATATTTTCTTGGTGTAAATTTTAGTGGGACAATTTAGAAGAGATCAGAAAAGGCAGCAATCAGTGCAGATCAATGTTTTCTGAAGGCCTCTAAGCAAAGAGGTGACTGGAGCTGGGCTTTCCAGGATGGATGAGACTTGCATGGCAGGGAGAAGACAAACCTAAGATAAAGAGGCAGGAATGAGAGTAACATTTGTGAATATGGTATAGAGATATATTGATAGGTGAAGATTAACTGCAAAGTACAAATTGGGCTGAGAAATCCACATTTAAATCATCTTAGAAATATAATGTTGTGCTCTTTCAAGTCTATGGAAGATTAAACTCTTTAAATTGAAAAAACTTCATGGTTCTTTGAAGTAGAAAATCCCTTTATGAACTCCAACCCCTAGATTTATAAAATCTTAGAAACCAATTACTAGGTTTACTTAGATTTACATATGTGCTACATATATCACAAGTCTCCTTATGTGGGTACTAAGATATCTCATACAGCACTGGGACCGATAACTTCATTCCTGAAGTTGGAATGCACTCCAGTTTATGTAATTTCACTCTCCTACAATGTTTAAATTACTTATTTACTTACTTAACTAATTGTGGCATTTACTTTTTAAATTTATTTTGCAGCTATCCTGGCATTTACATTTTCTTATCCTTTTATAGAATATCAATTGATAGATTAATTTACTGAATGATTGCTTCATCAATTTCCTATACCCTTTCCCACAATAATCTCCAAATATAGTTGAAGACATTCTTGGGGGTTGTAGTATGTGGATTTGGAATCATAGCCTTACAAAACTTCCATACCTCATTAACATCTCTGTTACATTTGTTTTTGTTGTTGCCTGCTATAAAAGAGCAATTTTCATCTAAAGCTTGAATTGCCTCAGGAATGTGGGAATAGTTAATCTTATTCACAGTAATTGTCAGGGAAGAATGAAAAGAAACAGTTACAGATTTAAAAAAAGAAAAGATCATTTTTAATTAATCCCAATTAAAATTTAAAATGTGACTATCCTATATTGGAGGTTTGCTAGCATCGAATTAGCAGAAATAAAAACCTGTCAGAGTTTGGGTCCTGTGTCCTTAGGATGGTTGCTCCCTAGAAAGATGAATTATACTTGCTCACTTTACAGTTGCAGATATATGTACTGAATTTGATAATACCCACTAACCAGGAAGTAAGAAAGTCTGGCTTGATTTTGTAATCTCTGGGCCACAGAAAAGTATTGTCAGGCCTATTTGTTAATCTTCCTCCAACTTATGTTTGGAACTAAATTCACCTTTCCTTCTATCCCTGGGGACATTGGTTATTCAAACCAAAACATTTTTGATAGTGAAAGGAGGTGCTAAAAATTAACAGTCATTAATTAATCTATAAGAAGCATATCTTGAGTCTGTCCCAGGCAACCAGACCTTCTGTCCAAAGTGCAAGCCTCTTCCATCATCAATGGTCTCCCAAATTCTTCTTACTGCTGTGAATATGATCTATACTAGCTCAAACTCCACCCTGATCTTCTCCAACTCTTCTAAAATACATTTTAGAATTCTGAATTCATGATCAGCAAGCTTATTCCACTCTGTCTTAGTGCTCTTTTCCATTAAAAAGTTGATCAGAAGATTTGGTGATCATTGGAGCTTTGTCTGTGATATTTATTGCAGGGTACTTTGGCTTGGCTTCTGCCTTCAAGACCCCCTGATATAAGCACATTTTTTTCTTTCCTTTTGGATCAATCAGAATATCCAGGGAAGCACCTTCTAATCTCCTTCATGGAAGGTACAAACCTGGATGACCATTAGGGGAGAGGGCAGAGGAGTGGGTCTCATCATTCAGTATATGAATAGTGTTCTCTTAATATCTTCAGTATGATAGCACCACACTCAACTATGTCTGATGTTACCTGTACAGACACCTTTATTTTACCCTTTCCAGAGAAGAGGTTTCTAGGTTTTTTTTCCCCAAGGTGAGGGAGGAGGCGAGTTACTTGGCTGTGTGGAGTGAATGAGGGGATCTGAAGATCTATCTATTTCTCAAACTTCCAACCAATTCCCTTATTTTTGCCTTTACCTTCACCTCTATATTTAGAGGCAGTTGGTGCTTCCAATTTCTTAATATGGATTCTGTGGTATAACTGAAATCCACAAGGGATTTCCTCACTGCCAGCCTAGAATTAACTTTCCTTGAATCTTTTTAATCAGTTGCCTTTTATTTCATTTTTTTCCTTATTTTTTCCTTTTTTCTCATTTCCTTTTTTCTTTGCCTTGTAGATTTATGCCTAAAATCTCCTTATTGTCATTTTAATGAACTTATTGAGAGAACAAAAGTAAATGAATGGGTTTGATTTCCCTTTTTTTCCCCTGGATCTAACATTTTAAAATTAGATTTGTTTCTGTTACTTGTCAGTATCTAGGACGCAGTCAGTTTTGGTATATTGGGTTTATATATAGCACCTTTGCTGAACTCTTCTATTAATTCTAAAAATTAGTCTGTAAATTCTCTTGAGTTATTCTATATCTAATTTTGTATCTAAACCACTCTAGTCAGTCTTCGAATTCCAACACATCCGTCTTGCCGGCCTACCAATATCCTCCCTGTTGCTAAATCCAGGGGATACTTTTCTGTTCTAATCCTTAGTGGTGTGTTTCAACAACATTCCACAAAATTTACCTATTCCTCCTTCCTGGGCTACTCTTTTTTCTTGGCTTCTTTAGCATTTTATCCTTCCATTTTCTCTTGTACTCCTCTGAATGCTTTGTCCCCTTTGATAGATTCTACTCCTTCAGCCACTTGGAGTTTTTTTAAATTTTATTCCTTCGCTTTTTGCTGCTACTATTGTTGTCATCGCTATCACCAACAGCAACTGTCATTGGCATCATTACTAATATATAATTAGCTTTCATAACTTCCACAATCCTTTCAGAATACCAGGTTTCTAAGTCTTTGAGCTTAAGAAATCAACTCAACAAAATTTCTAATTGTTCAAGTAATTGAAAAATCTATAGGCATATTATGACTTGTAGGGTAGGAAAAAATGAGGTTTATGCACAAAAAAATTAAACAAATGCAAAGACTTCTAAGAAATTATTATATTTTAATCTTCAGAAGTTCCAGTTTGGGTTTATAGGTGGCCAGCTAAACTAGATAGTATGATTTGCTGGGGGCAGACACCAGATTCAATATGGACTGTTCCCAACTATATTCATTATATGGCGTTATATATTGATTATTAAGTACATCTGTGGTGAACTGGGTTGGCTGGTTTGATCATGCTAAGGTCACCCAGTAGAAATCCAACATATTTGAATGGCTGAAAGGGTCTTATTCAAATATGGAAAATAGCTTTAAGCCTGCAAAGCAATTCTTTTCATAAAAATTTTGAACTTCAGTGAATTACCCATACTCAAAGACTAGACCTGTTTCAAAAAGATACTGCCTTCTCTGGCACCAAAATCATCCTTTATTAGCAAAAAATTTATCTCATTTGTTGTTATGTAATAATAATAGTAGTAGTATCTACCACTTATATTGAAAACTATTAGTCAGCTTACTACTAAGCACGTTCATTTAATTCTCAAATTAACTCTACCAGGATAAGTATGACTAGTCCCATTTTCTTGATGAGGAAACTAGGATTTGCAGATGCTGTCACTTTTCACAGCCCCAGAATTAATAAGTTATGAAGTTGGGATTCATATATAGGTCTTATCTGACTGCAAACCTTGTGCTTCTAATTTGTAAATTTGTGCTACTTCCCCTTATATGTGGCAGCATTTGTAAATGTTATAAATTATATGCAAATATTATATATTATATAATGACTATAATCATTATATCAGATATATATCATATAGATATATATATCATGTAGATATACATCAGACATAGACAATCATTTATAGCTGATATCTGATATATTTAATTTATACCATGTACCTATAAGTACCAAGAAATTTAGATCCATTCTCACTGCTAATACCTTAGTTTAGTTCATTATCATCTCCCATTTTGATTACTTGCAACTTCTTTTTTAAATTAATTTTATTGAGATGTAATTTACATGCAGTAAAATACAAAGATCTTAAGCATACAATTCCCCAAGTGTATATATTTGTGTAAGTAACACTTCAATCAAAATATGGATCATTTCCATCATTCCAGAAGATCCTCTCTTATTTCTTTCCAGTTGATCTCCTCAATCCTACCCAAAAGCAATCACTCTTCTGATTTCTATTTGTATATGTGAGTGTGATTATCCTTGAAATGGAATTAAACATAATCTGGTGTCTTTTACTCAAAATTGTGTTTTTCACATTCTTCTATATTGTTGCATAGATCTGTAATTTGTTCTTTTTTATTGTGGAGTAGTGTTCCACTGTATGAAGGTACTACAATTTGTCCATTCTCTTGTTGATAGATAATTGAATTATTTCCAGTTGTTGTCAATTATGAACATTTTTATAAAAGTCTTTTTGTAGACATATGTTTTTATTTTTGGGGGTAAATATTTGGGAATGAAATTACTTGATAATAGGACAGGCGTATATTTAAATTTACAAGAAATTATCAAATATTTTTCTGAATTTGCTTAATAATTTAACACTTCCTTCAGCAATTTATGACATTTCCATTTACTTCATATCCTTACCACTATTTGGTGTTTTTAGTCTTTATAATCTTTATAATTTTTACAATTTTCATGTGTGTGAAGTATTATGTCATTGTATTTTTAATTTATATTTCCTTGATGACTCATTAGTTATGTTGAACACCTTTTCATGTAACTGCTGATCATTTGTATATCTTCTTTTTGTGCAGTGGCTATCAAGCCTTTTAACCAGTTTAAAAACTGGGCTATTAGTCATTTTATCATAGATTTGTGGGAGTTCTACACACGGTCTAGATACAAGCCTATTATCGTACATATGTATATCTCTACATCTGTCACGCATTGTCTCCAGTCTGTTGCTTGCAATTTTATTTTCTCACTGATGTTCTTTGAGGAATAGAAGTTTTTAATTTTGATATAGTCCAATTTATCATTTTTTCTTTTATGGTTAGTGCAATTTGTGTTCTAAGGTATCTTTTCATTTCTCAAGGTTACAAAGACATTCTTCTCTGTTTTATCCTAAAAACTTTATAGTACATCTTTTAAACTGTTCTCCTTGCCTTCTCATATTGTTCAGGTTTATGTTTCTCTTACATTTAATCTTCACTTTTCCAAATCTCAGCTATAAATGATGTTACTTATCTTTCCCCCACCAATTTCAACCTTCTTAGCTATTTTCTGTCATCTTTCCACACTTATTTGCATAGTTTACCAAGCCCTTCATCATGTCTTTCTCTCTCAAAGAAACTTCCTGCCTTTACCTTCATTCTCTGCCAGTATCTGAATTGGCTTTGTCAAACCATTTATATTTCTGTTAAAGCACCAAACTGTCTTTTACTTTTGGACTATTATAGTTTCTCTGCCTGGACTATCTTTTTGCCTACTTGTTCCCCTTCTTCAACTGGGTAATTCCTATTTGTTTCTCAGTCTTGGTTTCACTGTCACACTTTCCTGGAAATTCTTTCCTGACCTTCAAAGACAGGAGCCCTTCCGACATGGTCCCATAGCACTTTGAGGTTTCCCCTATTATGGTAGTTTCCACACTATTCTGCACTAGTCATTTACCAGTTATGTTTCTCACTAGACTCCAAGTTTCTGGAAGGGAATGGCTATATTTTGTTCACTATGGTGTCTCTGGTACTCAATAGAGTTCTTATCATGTAAAATATTAGGTAAAGGAATATCTGAGATGGTGAATAGGGTAGGTAAAGATAGCATCTGTGATCTAGTAAACTTTGATTCCTTGAATCCACCATTGTTAATAGAAGATATTTATTTCCCATTTTATGGTAACATTTAAATAAATTGATAGATATCTAGTTACCAAAATATTAGGAAAGAATAGAGAAAAATGGAATTATCAATTATACTTACTGCCTTCTGTGTCTAATAACTATTAATATTTTCATGTAATTTCCTTATAATCCTTTGCATGCTATTGTAAAATAAAACTTAGATCAAATAGTATATGTAGTTTTAAATTTTAATAACTATTTCTTAAATAACCATCAACATAAATCCATGTACAGATGACCAAAAGTGAATTTTAAAAAAATACACTCATAGTTTTATTATATTTATTTATTTTTAGAGACAGGGTCTCACTCTATCACCCAAGCTGGAGTGCAATACATGATCATAGCTCACTGTAACCTAAAGGCCAGGCTAATTTTTTTATTTTTTATAGAGATGGGGTCTTGCTATATTGCCCAGGCTGGCCTCTAGCTCCTAGCTTCAAGGGATCCTCCTGCTTCAGTCTCTCAAAGCACTGTGATTACAGGCATGAGCCACCATACCCAGCCTAAAGTACACTCATAATTTTATGTCCAAAAGATTATTATTCCCTTCAGAAAGACAATGATGTTACAATAGCTCAAATATTTTGGGAGCCGCTCTTCATAATTGTCTTTTGAACCACACAAATGTAATTTCTTCAGAAAAGATGGCTATTTTAACTCATTTTTGACCCAAAATGTATTCATTTAATTAACAAATTCTTACTGAGTTCTAGGTACTATTTTAGGTTCTGGAGATTCAATTGTGAGCAAGACACTGTTCTGTCCTTTCAATGATCTTAATTCTTTTTCATTATTTAAGAGTTTTGAGGATGATTATCCATTCTCAGAAAATTAAATCCACACTAAAAGGATGATTATTTGCTATGATTAATGATATTAAAAATAATGCCTTGCAATTCATTGAAGAATTTGTATAACTACTTTAAAATATTTTATTAATAGCAACATAGTTGGAACAAGTCGCTCTTTTGAAAGTGATGATAAATTGTGAATGAGACCAGGTAAAATGCAAATTTTTTTAAACAATCAGTAATACTGCTTTACTGTATTATCTCATTTAAAAGTGCCAAATAAACATTTTTTAATGATTTCCTTAGAACTGGAAGCTTTCATGGATAAATTGGATTCTAAATGAATTTTGAAAAAGGGCAAATACACATAAAAAACATAAAAATGGGTATATATTTTTTATAGAGTGAGAGGAAAATGGAAGGCTTGTTTGGTTAGATAAAGAATGAGTAGGAGAATGGGATGAAATTTTATCAGTGGCTTTCAATTAAGGATCATATCAGGGTTACTTAGGAAACTTTCAAAAATATGCTCTTACTATTCTGACAAACTTTTGTGTATATTTGAGTCAGAGTTTTCTTTCTCTGGTCTGTTCCCTACACCTGACCTTCCCCACCATAGGGAAGGGAACGGTTGGACATGAATAGTTGCCATGTTTGCTTCTGTGAACCCCTTCCTCAATTACAGGACTTTAGGAGCTATGTTAAGGAATTTAGACATTATTGTGTTGGTAACTGGGGTCTATTGTAGGTTTTGAGTAATGTAATCGAAAGGATAAAGGCTGTATTTTAGGTATAACAATGTGCTGGTATTATAACAACCACATTGTAGATTTTATGCTACAGTGAGGTAGGAACACAATATGTTTCTGTTTAAACAGGAATAATAATTTAATTTGTGTTGTAGGTAAAACTGTAGTAAGATAAAGCCTTTTCTAATGAAAGGTTCTGTTGGATCTAAAAATTTAGATACTTTTCTTGCTTAATTGTTCAAAAGTTGGCTGTGAGACTCTGCAAGTAGGTTACTGCCTTTATTAGAACTGTTATAAAAGATGGCTATTTTAAGCAAATAGAACAATCACCTGTAATGTTTATGCCCTCAACAGATGAAAGGCCCAAGGGAAAGGAATTCAAATTCATTTTCTTTATTATCTAAGTATTTTCTGAGAAAAGATCATCAGTTCAAAGCTTAAGGAAAAAAGAAAATTATTAATATTTAGCTCAGTTCATATGGTTTGTTTTTATTACACTCAATTTACAAATTTGGAATAAAGATAGTGTGATAATGGCATTGCCGCTAATTTGTTCTCTAAGTTCAGGTAAGGAATAGATTGTTGGTGTCTCAGTTTTACCATCTATAGGACTACAATAGCATGCCTATTTTACCCATCTCATATGATGGTTCTAAGAATATTTTCAAATCATATAGCCACAACATTAGGTAAATGTTATCTTCTGTTATTTGTTACCTTCTTTTTACCTTCATAAAATTTCTAAGTTTCATTTGCTGTAGGTTAACATATGCAGCACAGTAATAAAAATAGTTTTATCACATTTAGAACACATTTCAATGCTTCAAATATGATGAAGTTTGTTATATAAATACGGTTCTAAAAGGTTTAATACTAATTAGGCTCATAACTTGCACTTGAGAAATAGTTGCAAAACAATTACTCTCTCTGCATTACATGAAGAATAAATGAGAAAACTCTGTAAACTGCCTGGCTTTGATCTTCTTAGAGAAAGGCATTAACTCAAGATGATAACTTTAATATTCAGAAAGAATATATCCATTCATTTATTCAACAAATATTTGAGCACCTGTTATGAACCAGGCATTGTTGTAGTCACTGGGGATATAGCATAGCATAAAACAGACAATAATTGCAGCCCTCATTATGCTTCCAGAATAATTGTGTTTGCTTTATTCTTTTCAATTATATTTTATATCAATTTTTAATTTATTTTTCTTTCTATTTTAAATTAAAAAACTGATTGATACATAATAGAGGTACATATTTTCAGGGTACATGTGATATTTTGATATGTTCATGTAATGTGTAAAGATCAAATTGGTGTAGCTGGAATATCCATCACCTTAAATATTTGTCTTTTCTGTATGCTAGGAATATTTGAATTATTCTTTTTCTGGCTATTTTGGAATGTACAATAGATTGTTGTTGACTATAGTCACCCTATTAATCTAACATACACTCAATTTTATTTTATTACTTTAAAAATAAATGTTTGGGCATTTGTGGTAGAATAGTATATGGTCAAATGTATGTTTGCCAGTCCATCTGCATGAATCCATAGAGCCATCGATATTTTCTAATTGCTCATAGAAGCTGATGCTTTTGGTCCTATCTCTAGGTATAGTCCTATGCATAATCTAATTAACCAATCCAATACAATAATTGAATATATAGTAAATTTTGCTTTAGTTCTTATCTTTAAAATATTTTTTTACTCTGTTAATTAGCCAACTTTTATAAAAATGTTTTGAGTTGCTTAAACTAAGAGATTTTATTTTCTAATTTTTGTTGACTCTTGTTCAGTGCATAAAGTCCAATGAAGATATGGCAATTTCTTTTTTGATTTAAGCAATATAGATAGCCAAATTGGATAAATAAACTGAAAATTCTCACTGGGGCTTGAATTATCTTGCTGAATCCATGAATTAAATATAAGAATGTAAGAAACGTCATACTAGATTAAGTAAATTGTCCATGGAGCATGGTAGTTTATGGAAAAGCATGATATTTGCTTTCCATGAAATTAATCTATCTTGAACATCCATTATATTCCCTTAGTGATGTATTACATATCAATTTTCCAGAAATAAATTTTCTACAAAGACTTTTTTCATCTCATTTTTATTTTTAGTTAGTACTATTCCTTTAATAATGAGCTTATTACCATTTGTGTGTTCTTCATTTCCATGTTCCAATGACTGTGTAAACTTTACTTTTCAAAATACCCACTAGACTACATTGCAATTTGAAATATATCCCTAACTCATCCATTTCTTTCTTTTATCTTGTTCTTGCTCACTTGTTATCTTTCTCACTTGAAAAGTTTGAATTTTCAACTGATTTTTTTGTGGAAAATTTTTACATCCTTTTGCTCACTGATAACCCCGACTCTTTCTTCTATAATGTCCTTTATGACAGAGAACAATGAGAATTATGCACACTTTCATAAGGAAAGTGACCACAATTTTGTTTATGGGTAATATTTACTTTATTATCATATAAGGAAGATGAGGATTCTGTTGTTCTTTTTGTTACAGCAGCACATTAAGTCATTGTCTGAGATACTAGGTCAGATATTTTTTGCTCGATATCCACTACACTTTGTTTTAAATAGATTTCCCAAACCAAAAAAAAACCTGATAACACTTTTCACCCTGTTACAAAACACAAACTGAGTGTAATGAGATTTCATACCAGTACTGAGTAAATATTCATACTAATGATACTTCTAAATTCACATACCTTTAGCATTCTTTGAATGCTTACAGATTAGTGTATTGACCTATATTTGTTAATTTGCATGTAGCTCATTCTTTCAGTAATTCTCCTTAATCCTACTAATAGAACCACCCCTTGGATGTCTGCGCGTGTATTATACCCTGCCTCTCATAGAGAAGCCTTTATTTCTAGAAAGTATATTTGGGTGATCTTGTCTTCTCATGTCTCAATGTTGTCTTCTTTTCTTATTTTTGTCCTTGTGGCTTCTAAAGTTCACTCTTAAATAATTATCAATAAATTTGATTAAAATTTCAAATTGATACATTTAAAATTAGTTTTTTCTTTAACACCTCTAATATGTAATTTATGCATGTGTATAGACTTGCTATGTTATGAACCCCAAGCTTATTCTCTTTAAAATGATTTATTTCAACCAGCCTGAATGTGTAGATTTTACTTGGACTTTAAAATGAATTTGAGAACCAATAAATATGAACATTTAATTTTTTTTTCAGTATAGCAATGTGACATATTAAAAACAATCACCTTTGAGGAACATATATTAAAGCTAAATGTGGACTTGTTCTCTAATCCTGGAAATCATAATTAATGGTGTAAATATGCACAGAAATTTTTGCATATTCACTGTATCTATAAAGTATTCCAGGAAAATCATGTTTAGGGCTTACCACACTGGAATGGCATTATCTAAAATTGAAGTTAATACATAGAATTACACCTATGTTAATTTCCTGACTTAAATGATTATACATGATTGTGTAAGACAGTGTCTTTATTTTATTTTATTTTTTTTGAGACAGAGTCTCACTCTCTTGCCCAGGCTAGAGTGAGTGCCGTGGCATCAGCCTAGCTCACAGCAACCTCAGACTCCTGGGCTCAAGCAATCTTTCTGCCTCAGCCTCCCAAGTAGCTGGGGCTACAAGCATGTGCCACCATGCCCAGCTAATTTTTTCTATATATTTTTAGTTGTCCAATTAATTTCTTTCTATTTTTTTAGTAGAGGCAGGGTCTCACTCTTGCTCAGGCTGGTTTCGAGCTCCTGATCTTGAGTGATCTGCCCACCTCGGCCTCCCAGAGTGCTAGGATTACAGGTGTGAGCCACTGCGCCCAGCCAACAGTGTCCTTATTTTTCAAAAAGTACACACTAAAGTATTTAGACTGGAACAGCATGCTTATAATTTACTCTCGGTTCAGGAAAATATAATAGTGTGTGTGTGTGTGTGTGTGTGTGTGTGTGTGTGTGTGTGTACATATCTAGAGAAAGTAAGGAAGAA
>CAUYRT010030101.1:0-32912 GCA_963574885.1 Lepilemur ruficaudatus
GATTTGCTTTCTCCTCTTCATGGGGTTGGGATGGTCACCGTTTGGGATAATGACCGCAGTGAGCCTCCCCTGAAATAGCCCAACTGCTGTCTTCACTGAGCATCAGGCGCAAGCCCCCTCCAGCGCACTGGATCACGCCTCCTGACAAGCTTTTCCCCAGACGGTCGCCCGGCCAGCTCCTTCTCTTCATTCAGGCCTGGAATCAAGGGGTACCGAGCCTGCCCTGGCCCCAGATCTAAAAGAATTCCTGTCACTATGTACCCTAGCATTCTCTTTTATCTTTTCCTTAGAACAGAATAATCTGGGTGAAAAACCCTAGAGTTCCAGGGTTTCATAAGAATAGATTAAACAAATACATTGATAAGCAAATATTTTGTCATTTTTGAGTGGCTATGAGGTGCTTTAAGATGAATCTTTTAAGGGATCTCTTTAGGGGAAAGTGCTCTCAGGGTTTATGGAAGGCATGCAAACTGTGGCCAGAGGCAAAGGCCACTTTACAGCTTCTAAATGACTAAGTGTGTCACCAGTAGATTAGAAGGTTATTCTCAAAAAATGATTCTCATCATTAATTTTTTTCTTTAAAAATTACCAATTGGGTGCCTAGTGAAACGGCAGTTTAGAAAAGGCTATGGAAGAGACTTTAGAAGGCTTGTGGGGAAGGCAGGCTAGTTAAGAGCTTCTCAAGCCAGGTGCCCGTTGTTAATAATGACACATCGTATCAGCCAGGGCCATCTGAATCGGAACCTTGGGGATAGGGGGAGACCAAGCACTAGTATTTTTAAAAGCATGCCAGGTGATCAGATGTGCAGCCAGGGATGAGAACCCTGAATCAGAAGGCACCTCCTTGTCCTCTCCTGAGAAAAGTGAGTGATCAAGGTGGCAGTTGCCAGCAGCCCCTGCTTTCCCCAGGCCCGCCAGGCTAAAGGACACGATTGTCACTCAGCTCTGATTGAACTTAGAGCTCATAATCCCATTCTGTACCTGTCGGTGGTTTCTGGAATGAGTCTTGCTGTCTTCAACAGTGTCCAGTGAGCCTGGCGCTGCCACCATGGACTCCACCCCCTCCTTGGAACCCACAGGGTTGCTGGTCTCCTGTCTCGATTTCCTGATTGTGCTTCAGCTGCCCCCCTGGACCCCTACCCCAAACCCCAGCCTGTTTGTCTAGTGCCTGACCACTCTGGCTTAGCTCCTGTCACCTCTTCTGCATGGGATGAAGGCCATGTTCCCTATGTCCCGAGCCACCAGCTGGGGTCCTGCTTCCAACAGGATGAACCACATAGAATCACAGTGGAGTCTCCCTCCTGAGTCATCCCAGCCTGGAAACTGCCCCTGCTATCGAATCTTCTCACAGGTCAATCTCTTTGAACTTGGGCCCTTCAACAAAGATTTGGCCACTTTGATTTTTGGAGAAATAAACTCCACCTCTTTGGCAAGAGGCCATGCAAAGTCACGTGTCAAGGGGTCTGAATCCAGGGGAGGGGTGAAAATGGGGGCCATTAACGCAGTCGGTCGACCACAGATTGGAAGCAGATAAGGGAGGTAATGATTGAGCGTTTCAAAGAAGCAAACTCCTGTATAGGGGAGTTTGATTTGATCTGAGATGAAAATAAGTTGTGTCTGATGACAACATAACAATCACGTTGCCATGAAGTGTCCAAGAGTGTGGCAAATCGTATGTGGCTTGAGAAAGTTGCACAAATTATTTAGATATGTTAATAATCAAAACTTCAGAGGGCTTGAGCTGAGAGGGCAAATGGGCTGGGATGAGATCCTGGCCGAGACCGGCGGGCTGCCTGCAGAGTTGCCTTCGCCCAGGAAGGAAGCCAGGGGCCAGGACTACGGCGCCTGCGGTTGGGGATATCGGAAGCCCCTGGGGATTTGGTGGCGCTACGTGCATTCTGTTCATCATTTCGCCTCTGCACAGGAGCTTCCGCTCTCCGAATCTCCTCTTCTCCTGGCGCCTGGGTGGATTGTACTTCGCTGCCCCTGTGAAATGTAAGTGGAAGTGTCATGTAGCACTTCCTTGTGGAAGCGATTAAGAGGCGCTTAATTTTGCTCTATTTTGATGTTCTGTTTCCCTCCACAGTGAACTGTAAATCTCAATATTGAGATCGCGGCATCAGAAGACAGTGGCACCTTGGGTCCCTGAGCGACTAAACTGAGCACAGCCACCTGCTGGCTCACACTGGACACGTAGCACGAGGGAGACACAAACCTTTATTGTACTAAGCCATGAGCACTGGGGGTTGTTTCTTTTTTTTATTTTTATTTTTTTATTGGGGAAAAACTACAAAGCCTTTACAGTACAATGTTTACAGTCACAATTTGTAGTGAGCTGATTTCCCAAAATATATTACCACTCAAGTTGACTTATCTTGTTACATTCAAAAACCTACTCTGTCAAAGTAGTCCATAGTGGTTTTGAGGATACGGCAGTTTTCACTTCTGGCTCAATAATTGTTCTTATGATAGCCTCTCTTTTTAACTAATCATGATGCTTCTACTTACCTCCCCAATTCTTACACCACTTTGTTTTTGTTTGGGGATTTTTTTTTTCCTTATTCTCACTTATTATAAATATAGATTTTTTTTCCCCAACTGCTTTTCTCAGTTTCCTTTTCTTTTCTTTTTACATTTTCTCCTTTGTTATTATATCATACCAACTTCCTTATTTCAGTTATTAGTCCGCGTCAATCTTACCCATGTTCTAGCTTCTCTCATCAATATCTAGATTAGGGTTTCCAAATCCATGCTAGATCATCCAAATATATTTTTCAAGCAATACAGAATTTGTAGTCACAAGCTTTCATCCAAGTTGTGCAACTTTCTAGCTTTATTTCATGGAATTTTCCATTTGTAAAATGGCGTCAATTATCTCTCTTACGTGATTTTTTTTTTTTTGCAAGGAATACATGTATATGAAAGTAAAATGATTACTCCTTTTAAAATATAAAGCGATTTCTCTGTACATGAGGCTAACTTCCATGAAAATTTCCTTAATTGACTCAACTAGAGATAAACCCATAATCTTTTAAAACTCAATTATATTCTGTCCTGTATTTTAATAATTTTTATGCTTGATTTATCTCTACCTTCAACCCATGTGTCTCTAAGTTCTAGGAAGGCAAAGATTCATTAATACATTCTTTTCGTGCTTGAAACAATGTCTAGCAAGTCAGAGGCCCTGACAAATATTTGTTAAATTAAACTGACAACTGGCTTTCATATATGAGAAAGAAAAAAACCCCTCAGATTCTATGAAACTCATCATTTGTTAACAAAATGAGATGCATCAGGGTTTTTCAGTGAATCTGTGCTTCCGTGGATGGCAATTAAATCTATGCCGGGCTTGAAGGTCTGTAGGCAGGCTGTGTCTGCCTCAGCTGTCAGTGTTCTAATCTGTGATGAGAGAGTTGCTGTTGCTCCTCACTGTCAAGCATTACAGTGCACAAACCTACACTTCCCATCAATCATACATGGCATGCGTTGTGTGTACCTGCTGCCTCTTGAAGCTCCATTAAAAGAATATAACAATGGACGGGGACTGTCAAAGATTTAATCTATCTGTGTCCACCACTTTCTGTCTCTGAGTTGAATCATAGACTGATGAGGGATATTGGCATACTGACATCACACAAGAGGGGGAAAACCTGTAGATATAATTTATGAATTATATTTTATTTCTGTTTTGAAAAGATTTGAATTCCACATTTTGAATTTCTACATTCTAGCTGTATACCATATATGCAAATTTGTGCTAGCAGAAGGAATATGTAGATATTTTAATATGCAGGATGCTAGCAATGAGGTATTATTTTGGAAAAAAAAGGTTTTACTTCATCTAATGACACTCTATGTGCTTCCTTGGCTTGTGAAACAATTTAATACTACTTTAAATAGAACAGAATAATGACAAAGGTATGCACACACAATCTCCCCGAACTCTTCAATGGGGAGGCTATTATGTTGACTTACTGTGTAATATTTTAAAAAATTAGTGTGACAATTTTAAAAAGTAAAACTGTAAAATTAAAATATAATTAGTACATCCAAATTTAGAAAACAAGAACCTAAGATTGTCTCAAGGAATGATCTTATTCCTGTCATGTCATTCTAGGTCCTTCGTGGTAATCTTTAGCTAGGAGGCTTTGACTAATACAGTGAATAAAATATTTAACTATCAGTTTTCAAAAGGTATAGCTATTCTTTTTTTTAATATAATGGGGCTATTTAATTTTTTTATAATTTAACATTTCATGAACTAGTGTGATCCCAATCTTCTCATGCTTTATTCTTGGATCAGCTAATACAATCTTTTGGCTCTCCTTCTACCTTGCTTACTGTTTCTTTTCTTATCTCCTCTCATTTTTTTTTTTTAATTTCAGAGTATTAAGGGGCTACAAACGCTTTGGTTACATAAATTGCCTTTGCACCACCCAATTCAGAGCTACAAATGTACCCATCCCCCAGACAGTGTGCACCTCATCTGTTAGGTGTGAATTTATCCATCTCCTCCTCCACCCTCCCACCTGCCCAACACCCAGTGAACGTTACTTCCCATATGTGCACACTGGTGTTGATCGATTAATGGTAATAATCTTGAGTGTATGTGGTGTTTGTTTTTCTATTTTTCTGATACTTCACTTAGAAGAATGGGCGCCAGCTCCATCCAGGATAATACAAAAGATAGTTCACCATTTTTTATGGCCGAGTAGTACTCCATGATATACATAGACTGCATTTTATTAGTCTACTCATGTATTAATGGGCATTTGGGTTGTTTCTTTGCAATTGTGAATTATGCTGCTATAGGCATTCGAGTACAGATGTCTTTTTTATGGATGTGTTTTGTTTTTCTTTTGTGTAGATACCCAGTAGTGGGATTGCTGGATCAAATGGTGGTTCTGCTTTTAGTTCTTTGAAGTACGTTCTAATAGACATATGTTGAGCCTTCTCCTTGTATCCCTAAGTTTCAAATTTTCCTTTCATATTTTCTAGCCCTTTATTCTCTGTCTCCTTCTCTTTCTCCATGTCTCTCTATGCTTCTCTCTCCCTCTTCCTGTATATTCTAGATAATTTCCACAGAAATGTTTTCTATTGCACAGGTTCTCTTCTTAGTTGTATTCAATCTTCTATTCAGCTGATTCTTTAAGCCATTATTTTCAATACTGTATTTGTTCATTTACAGAATTATCTTTTGATGAATTTTCAAATCTTCCTATACTTTTGTAAATGTTCTGTACTTTCATGTGGTTTTTATTCTGATTTTAATCATTTTACTTAGTTTAAACATATAGTTTTAACTTTATAGTCTTTTAGAAACTTAGTAAGCTAACTGTTCAGTCTGTTACGTCTGCTATCTTTCCTTGTGGGGGAAATATTTACCATTTGCTTTCCAGATTTTGGTTGTGAGCCCACATTTGGCAGAGGCTGTTCTTCTCTGTGGGAATGTTGTATTCACATTTGTAGAACCTTCCCTGCTGAGTTTTACTCTTGCTTCTTCTCTGGGCCACAGCATTTCAGTGGTTCAGAATACAATTTACTTTCACTCCTGAGCTAGGGATTCATTCCCCTCGTCAGTAGGAAATGTTGATTTCACAACCACCAGTTGTATAGATTTAAGATTTCACTTCTCTGTCCCTTCCCTAAACAAGACAGCCAAGGTCCTGCAGTCTATATTTGAGGCCTGACTCTCTAAGCACCTTCACTGTGTGAATGAGGAGATTTTTTCCCCTTTTTTCCCTTACAGACTTATATTAATATTTTTATTATGCTTTTAACTTTTTTCTAAAATTCATTCTGTTTTAGAAAGAGAACGGAGGCTCCTTATTGCTTCAAAATTGGAAGCACAAAAGTGAATTTCAGGTATACAATGCACAATTTACTTTAACCAGACCATTCTAAACATTTCCTACAATAATGTTGAATATCTGTTTTTCAGGTTATCAGGGAACAGATAAATACACCAAAAACCCATTTTATTCATATAGCTCTTCTCTATAACTATGCAAAATCTGAAAATTTGGCATTATTATCCTAATTTCACAAATGACAAAACTGAAGTGCAGAAAAGCTAAGTAACTTGCCCATAGTCACTTAGCTAGTAACTGCCTGTGAACTTTGGAATCTGAGATTGTCTGAACTCAAACACTCTGAGCTTTCCACCAAGTCTTGCAACTGCCAATAAAATCAATCTAATCACTCAGCTCTCTATGATAAGGCTACTAGTCATAATGAGTCTTCTCAATATAATATATAAGGTAAGGAACTGCAGTAACATTGTTCACTTATCATAATATAAACTGCAGAATAAATTCTGCGTATTTGCTTATGAAGAATTGGTGAAGATAACTAGCTTTGGATCATGTATCTGGGATTCAAAACACAGCTCTGTGTGACCATGATTGAACATGGTAGCTAAACTCTCTGAGCCTCAGTTTTCTTATGTACCAGATGAATGTCAAGTAGCATTTCCTTGATTAATGTTGGTGACATAAATTAGCAAATACCTATAAAGCCTTAGAATAGTACCAGATACTTCACAAGGAGCTTAATACATATTAGCTATTATTATTTAAATTATCCATATGGAAATATCTTTCATCAGTTGGTCTATGATTGACAAAATGTTTAGTATGCATCAAGTATGGTCACAAAATTCTCAAATTTGTGAAATGCAATGTGTTTACCTTTTTCTAAGTGGATCTGTTAATTAAAGTCCTTTCTCATTAGCAGCTGTGCTTTTCTAAAGCAAAACATTTTTCATACCTTCAATTTGTGAACAGCTAAGAAGCATGTGACAATTTTAATGAGGATCTTTATTTAAATGAAATAAAAATACTTCCAATATTTCTCTAAAATTAAAATTCATATAAGAATTTGAGTGCCTGGGTTTTACTCTCTTCCAACACATTACTGACATCAGCACTGAATCTCTTACTGTGGAGTTTAATTTATATGTTAGAATGCCATGAGCACATAAATATACCTAATAACAACGTGCTGTAGGCAATGTACTTTGAAATGCAATATCATAGAGTTAGTAATAGTTTTATGAATTTCTGTGAAGAACACATAAGTGCTCATTTATGATTAAATTCTCAGTAAGTGATCTCTCATTTTAGTGATCTATGTCCTTAACATTTCTTTTTAATTTAGCTAAAGACTACCTCTTCTGTAAATGCTTTGTAGTTTTCCCCCAATAAAAAAAAAGAAAAAAAGAAAAAAAAAGACTACCTCTTCTTGGGGGTGGTATTAATTAATCCCAGTAGGACAAAAATAGTATTTGTGTCTTCTTTTTTTTCCCCACAATCAATGCCATCTGAAGCTTTCCATGTTCAAGGATTTCCCATCAAGTGGACACAGATTCAGTTATTTCAGCTTCACCTATGGATACTGGGTTCTCCAGTATTCAGAGTGTTAGGAAGCTATTGTGAAGTGAGAGGAAGAATCAATAGCTGAGAGTGAGAGGTCAGTGAAGGATGTTAGGGTCTGAAACACTTGGAAAAGACTTAGAATAGTACTGTGGGAGATTAACTAGGATTTCAGCAAGATATGGATAAAAGGATACATGAAAGTTCGAGACAGACTCTCAATATCCTTTAATAGTTTCCTTTAGTAGGATTCAGCCACCTAAGGTTGACTGAGTAAAAGGGTCGAGAGTGTCTCCATAATGTTTCTAAGCAGGGAGGAAATAAATTAGAAGGGGAACAAATAGATAGAAAAGTTTTCAGTCCATAGCTCTCTAGGAGGTAAGGAGACAGAAGATTGATCAGCCTGAGTGAAAAGTGAGGGAAGTAATGTCTAGGAGAGTATAGACAAGTAGAAGTTTAGAGCTAGAGAATTTTAGACATAAAAAAAAATTGAGAAAAAAATAAGTCAAAAGTATACCTTGATCATCAATAACTGAGGTAAGGTAGAGGTGAAATAATATCTTCAGGCAATGATTTCCTGGCTTTTTCATTCACTCATTTGTCCATCCATTTAATTAGACATCAGAGATTTATTGACTCTTAAAGGGGATCCAGGTTTTGTGGGGCCCAAAGACTGTGTGGTCTTTAGGAAAAAAATATAAAATTACAAATATATAAGTATACAATTAGATAAGAGGCTTGGAAGGGTCTTGTGCAATTCAGAGGACCTAAAACTTAATCCGAATTGCCTTTTCATTAAGTCCATCTCTTGTTAAGTGCCTGTGTTCCAGGTCCAGGCACAGTAGACAGCATGGAGAAATAGCACAGTGAGATTGAATATCTTACATAAAACCCAGACTGAAACACACATAAATCTATATGCACACATACTCATAGACTTTCATAAATCAAGTATCTACAGTATTATTTGAGTAAGAGAAATAATTTTGTTTTTAATGAAAATAATATATTTCGTGTTCCGAGGCCCTAGGGAGCTATGAAGTGCACATGGGCATCTTCAACATATCACCTACTGTTACACTTCATTTTCCTCATAAATGAAAGAGTGTGCTTGAGCTCAGTCTTCAATTATTGTTACAAGATTGTAGTTGAAATTTCTTGAGGATTCCCTCCTCTCCAGAACAATTAAGTTTTTCTCCCTCTTCTTTTTTATTAAAAGTAAAACTTCTTTTGATGTCAAAGGTGCAAGTTTTCCACACCCAACAATTCTCTAGTTCTCTGTGGACACAAACTGAGTGTCCTAAAATTTAACTCAATTCTGACACTAGCTAACAGAAGTTAGTGAAGACCCCACAGGTTTGGTTCTAGAAGACTTCCCCTACTTCAGATGATAATTGCAAGTCCCCAATTGTCACCTGTGGTTCTGATTAATCAGCTATAAGCCAGGCTCCTCCCATCGTGTTTGATAATTTGCTTTAACAGCTCATAAAACTCAGAGAAGCATTAACTTATGTTCAAAGGTTTATTATAAAGGCTATTGCAAAGCTTACAGATGAACAGCCAGATAAAAAGGTCAGAAAACGAGATCTGGAAGGATCCTAAACATCAGAGCTTCTGTCCTTATGAAGCCGGTGTGCACCATCTCTTGGCATATGGGTGTGTTGTTCACCAACATAGAAGCTCTTTGAACTCCATTGTTTAGGGTTTTTATAGAGGCTTCATTATATTGACAAGAGTGATTAAATTATTGGCCATTGATAATTATGGCAATCTCCATCCCCTCTTCCCTTCTTGGGGTGGAGGGATGGGGCTGAAGATTCCAACCCTCTAGTAATTCCTTGATCTTCCTTTCCAGCCCCCAACCTGCTGCTTTATAAGGACCGCCAGCCTCCAGTCATTCATTAGCATACAAATAGTTTTATTACTCTGGAGATTACAAGGGTCTTAGAAGCTCTTGTGTCAGGAACCAGGGACCAAGACCATATATTACAACAAAAAATGTTCCTGTCACCCCTATCACTCAGGAAGTGACCAGGGTTTGGAATCTCTGTGTCAGAAAGGAGAGGGAGCAGAGACCAGATGTATATTTCTTATTTATGTCACACCTGTCCACACTAAAATGAAATAAATCAGAGGTAATGAGGTAGAAAAGAAAGACAAATAACGTGTCTTTATAAGCCACTAACAGTGTGGCATTAAATAAACAAACAAAATGTTTGTGGCTTTATCACTGTAACTTATTTACCAGTGCTATTGAAAGAGAACATTGTCTCAGATGTAATCTTGCATTATATGGAAATCTCTCTACAATCTGAAAAATTTTATTAATATTATATAATGACAATCCCAATGAAAATAGTGAAATAATATTTTGCAGTTACAGAACACTTCTCTTCAAGATAAGTGGGCTAACAATAGCCCTGATTTCATTGCTTATTGAAACAGTTAAAATAATAGGTTTCTGATTTGCATTAACTGCAGATTCATGGTGTTTACTGAGCAGTGGAACTTGTACTTATAATCAGAATGCCAATGGCAGGAGACATATGAAAGTCGGCTGCATCCCATCCTACTGTAAACCAGTCATATGTTTATTTTTGGCAAAATGATAAAAGCACATTAGCATAGGAACTCAGTCAAGCTTAATGTGGAAATAACTAATTGAAAATCCTGGTGGTTCATGTAAGAATAAAGTGACTACTTCATTTAATTAAAGCCAAAGTAACTTTTTAATGACCCATTTAAAGCCAAAGACACTTGAAAAACTGGAAGTTGTTATAGCCTTGTTGAAAATTACAAGCTTGCTTTGAATATGTAAATAAAATTTACAAAAAATGATTATGCCTTTAAAAGCTCCCACAGGAGAAAAATTGGTATTTTTCATTTTACCCTTCACCCTCCCTCTCTTCCTTCCTTCTCCCTCCTTCATCTATCGTCTCTCTATCTATCCATCTATCTATGCATTCTCTTTATCCCTAATAAAAGACAGCATTCATCTGTTCATGTTGACATTCCTAGAGAAGGAGCTACACAATGTCGTTGGATACACAATAGGGGAAGATGAATATAGTGTATTCCAGCCATAACAGCCTGTGTTTCTTTCCAAGGCTGCTTTTTTCCCCCTAGACTAATCCTCTGGTCCTTCAGACATAATGAATGAGCTTAGGGACTTACAAAAGATTCAGTGTCGTTTGTATTTTATCGTCAAGGAAGAACTGAACCCTTTGACAGAGATCAGTATGCACAGAAATAAATACTTGCTGTAATGAAGTGTTGAAGGTGACTTATGTCAGTAATTGATACAAACATAGTTTTTAAGGCTACGGAGATTGCTCCCTAGGTATTTATTTCTTCTATCTTGGATTTTGCGACGGTGAGCCAGGTCCTGCCGCTTTTGAAAGGATTTAAATGAAGAGCTCCTTGAAAGACTTACCAGTTTTAATGTTTTATTCAAGACAATTTTTCACCCTCACGAAGAAACAAAGAATGATTAAACATATGGTAATATATACGTGGGCTTGAATTTTGTGGTCTGTGTTCTGGGCTTGAAAATATGTATATATGAGTACTGATTCTTATACAAAAGTATGCCCTTAATTTTGAAAATTTCAAACAGAAATTCCAAATCTTAGCAGATTTTAAGGGGGAAAGGTCACAGAATGTGGTCTTAGCATCCTCACCTTCACAGAATTCGATCTTTCTGTGAAAGTTCCACCTTCTGTCCTTGACAAATGTAATTGATTCCTCTGGGTAATTACTTCTATTCCCTTGAAGTTCAATGACTCAACTTGTATGTGGACTGTCTCTAACAGTCCAGGCTGCCTTATTTTCTACCACGGCATTTATAAAGCATTTTGTACCCTTTAACACTACCAAAAATGCAGCCCATCCTCAGGCAGTGAAAATGTTTTCCATGTATCTTATTTGATTCACTGAACACATACTAACAGTAAGGACTTGTATGTACCAATATATAGATATGCTCATGTTCTGTTTTGGTTGGTTTGTTTGCTTGATTGCATATATCCCTAATTAAAAAAAAAATACAGAAAGATTTAGGGAAGAAAGTGAAAGTTCTCTGAAATCCCATTAGCTAAAAATAGCCAATATTAATACATTGCTTAGTACTCTTTCATACATCTCTCTGTGAAAGCATACACAACTTTATATCAATGGGATTACACGTAGAAATGATGTTCTTGTGAATCCTTCTGCTCTGGCTGTTGTTTGAGATTCTTTCCCTCCTCCTTGTTTTCAGCACTACCTGCTCCTGAGGTTACCTGGTGTGTTTCCTTCTTTCCTTTTCTCCATGATCATTCAGTCAAACACATAACTGCACAGAAATTTTTCTCATTTTGTATATTTAGTTTTGTTTATAAATATTGGCTCATATTCTATACACTTGTCTGTATCTTGCCTTTGTCACTGAACAATAAAATGGAAATTATTCCATGTTTTGTGAGAGAGTACTCATTTTTAATCCATATCTCATTTACAATGGATCTATAGTTTATTCATTAATTTTCCTATTAATGAGCATTCATTTTGTTTCTGTTTGTTTTGCCCTTTAAAAGCAATGCTGCAATAAACATTGCCTACATGCATCCCTGTGAATTTACTCTTTTATTTCATGGAGTAGATAATCCAAGAATGAAGCTTCTGCGGTAAAGACTAGGAGTCCTTTAAATTTTGATGTTAATTTCTCTAACAATATCTGATATTCTCTTCCGTGAATGTCCTATTTTAACCCTTTGTGCTTTTTTCTTTAATTCCTTAAATCAAATTTTATATTCTTGTGTTCAAATTTTATATTCTTTATGTATTATAGATTTTAATCCTTTTTCTTATTTGTTTTATCATTTTTTTTCCCCAATCAGTTGTTCTGATTGGATTTCAAGAGAGAGAAGATGTGGGATTGATTCTGTCTGCGAAGAGAAAGCTCAGATCTAGGCAGAGCATAGCCTGGGATAAGAATCAAATCCCCTTGGTTCCTATAAAAATCATGACAATTAAAGAACAATGGATCTACGTTTATGGTTCTTTCTGATAAGCTGGCTTTTCTTTTCTTCTATGTGGAAAATTCCCTGTTGTTGGTTATATATCTTACACTTCCTTTGGTTCTCTCATAGCACCTGGTAAAGAAAACTGAAAAATAAAGTTTTCTTCTTTGAAGCATCAATATCTAAAATAAGAAATGTGAGTCCTTCTTTATAAAGGGAAATATATTTTTAAAAACTCTGAAAGACACTCACTTGGACTAAAGAATATTTTTATTTTGTCAGGCATTATGCTAATCTTGGTTTCTGTTGGCTTTAGGAGAAGTTAAGGGTACAGAAATTTTAGGACTCATATAACTGAGAAAAGATCTATTTTACAAATATCTAAAATTGAAACTAACTTCAAGCAAGATTGAAGCTTGATTTGACTTAGTGATATGTTCAATTTTCTGATATCCAATGCAGAAATAAAAGGACTTTCTTAATGACATAATTGTGTTATACCCAACAAAATTAAAAAATTGTAGTTGGTCAAAAATTGTAAAATATATTTAGTTAATTATAAATAAATTAAAACATGAATGGTATAAGAATTAATGGTGGTTTATAAAATTTACTTATTTTTAAATTTTTCTTTCCTTCCTTCTTTACTTACTTCTTTCCGGTCTAAAATGAAGTGTCTGTGGTTCCCCACAAAACAAAAACTCAGCTTTATTTTCCAAACCTATAAAAACAAAATAAGATTTAGCTTTTGCTTTTTGAGTCAGCAATGTTAATTCACTATGTACCTTTAACAGAATTTAAAAATAATTTTGAATTAAATATTAATGTTGCTGATTTTTTTTAACTACACAGAGATGTACATGATACTGTGTTTTGACAAAATGATGCTGCCCCTTTCTAGGAGAAGGGAGGAATCAAAGTTTATTGGAGAACAAAGAGAGTTACAAAAGTCAAGTAATAGAGAGTTAGATGAGTCCTTGGAGACTATCAAGCTCAGTCACCTCTTCCTGCCCAGGAGGGCACAGGGACTCCAGGAGTTTCAGCTACTTGGCCCAAGTCACATAGCTAATAATTAATGAAGCCATACAAGAGAAGAGAAAAGAAATATTCTATTAGGTTAGGCTCAAAGTTCTGACAATACTTGTTTACAGCTATTTTATTTACCATTTATTTTACTTACATTATTATTTAAAATCTATTGAGCAGTCATTTAAGAGGTGTTGATCAGATAACTTTTAAATATAGGGACATCATCTCTGGAAGGATAAGGATTCATTCATCTAAAAAGTGTTTAGCATTTTTTTCTGGTATTCAACTCTACATTGCCTGAGTGTGAATGCCAGACCCACTGCTCATCAAATGGTAAATATGGGCAAATTGCTTCATTTCTTTGGCCTTCACTCTTCTCATCAGTAAAATGGGGATAATAGTAGTACTTCATAGAGTTGGTGTGAAGATTATAAGGTTTAATATATGCAAGTCAATTACAACAATGTGTGGAACACATATATACCGTATCAGTTTCGCTGACACTATCCCTGAGAAAGAACAGTGTGCCAGACTGAGGAATTAGGCACATTTGATTGCTATTCAGTCACTGCTCTCAAGGAGCTGAAATCTGTGAGGAGACAGACAGAAAGACCCACAGATACACACACACACACATATGTGGTAAGAGCTGTGGTTGAGGAACATCTGGAGTGTAGATTGCACAGAAGAGAATGTCAGGCATATGTACTCTCTATTAGGGCAGGGATCAAGTCACTTTTGTGTCCACTGTGTATGCAGTGCCTGGTTTAGCTCCTGACCCATAACTATTATTAAACATTTAGTGAGTGAATGAATTATAAGAAATTTTGATTTTGTTTTGAAGATTTCTCAACAGAGAAGTCTCGTGCTTAGGTTTACACTTTAAAAATATTTGTCTTGCAGTAGTAGAGAACTTGGATTAAGAGGAGCTGAATTTCTGGTAGAAAGACCAGGTAAGAAATTGTTTTAGTAACTGAGGAGCCAAAGGACAGGATTGAAGCCAGGAAGTAAGTTTAGAGATGTGAGGAAAGATTCAACAGTTTATTTACTAGAATCCTTGGGACTTGCTGAGTAATCCTTTGTGAAAATAAAGAAGGAAAAAAAAGAAAGTGTCAAATTTCTGGCTCAGACATTTAATTAATGAAGCTTCCATCAAATGAAATAGTGAGCAAAGGGAGAAGACGCTGGATTTAAGTTTGAATGTTGTAAAAAAGGAAACACACTTGGAACTCAGGATATAGGTCCTGAGTGGAGCCATAGCTTTGAAAATCTTAATCGCATGTGGTACAGTGTTTGAAAGTTTTGCCTTTGATGAGTGGCAAATGAGGAGAAAAAGTATGGACGATAAACATCAACATCTAACAAATGTAGAAGAGACCTTAAAGGAGCTTGAGAAAAGGTGAACAGAGAATTAGGATGCAGGAACAGAGAGATTGGTCTTGATATTGACAAATGAGTGATTGAAAGTGTCATATTCAACAAAGCGTATTACACATAAATCAAAGGGTGTTCAATGTACTGATCATCTGTCAGAATAGTTCTAGTAGACTGGTGGGGCCAAAGTATAGTTTTGGGGGATTGACATGTGAATGGGATGCAAGAGAAGATATGCAAGATAGACCATTCTTTGAAAGCTTGGTTGTGAAGGGAAGTGTGAAGAGAAGGTTGATTAAGAGTCCAATAGCTAGCATGTACTTTAGTAGGTACTCAATAGATATTTGTTGAAGAAACAAATCAGTACCTAGGGTCCAGACAAAATCATGGCAGCATTGTTATTAAGTGATGAAAGAGAAATAAGTATATTTATATGTGGAAGGATATTCAGCTAGTGGAAAAGAAAAAAAAATCTCTCTATATATATATGTATAATACATATATGTAATGTATATATAATATATAATGTATATATAATATATATATAATGTGCATATATAATGTATAGGTAAAGTGTGTGTGTGTGTGTGTGTGTGTGTATAATGTCCTGGAAAGTGATAGGAAAGAAAAAGGGGAATATCTCAGCACATCAACAAAACAATTCACATTGCACAATGTCAGGGGTGAAGATGTAAAGAGACAATTAAAAGTTAACATATTTGTAAACAAGGCCAGAAACCTGAGAACATTTCTATGATAGCCTCTATTGTGTCTATAAATTATTCCCTCCGTAAATCATAAGAGTAAGGACAGCAAGTAGGCAAGAAACTTCAAGGAATGAGGTGAATGATTAGAATTACTTTTGAGATAATGGTAAGTGGAGTCAGTCATGGACAACTAGGGCTGACCAATGACACAGAGCACCTAGACAGCTTTAGCTATCAAAAGACTTAGCGGGGCAAAGTGCTCAGTTTCTGTGTTTCCCTCCAGCTATGTGCAGCAGTACAAGGGTAGCTGCAAAAAGACGGTGGGTGGATCGATAATTTCCCAGGGTTTTCAGGTCTGGATCAATGGAAGGAGGAAGTTAGGGGAACAGTAAGTGCTGACAAGGCAGGGGTTAACATTGGTGTTCACTTGAGAGAGAAGAAAATAGAACTAGAAGTTTGTTGAACAATTTAGTGGTGATGAAATAGCGAAATTACATGCACAGTTTCCTAAAGAATGTGCACTCCAGTTATGTCCCGATATTAAAAATTGGACATGAAGGTTTCTAAGGATGGAGCATTTCCCTAAGGGGTCACACAAGTGAAGTGGAGATACTTATTGGCATTAAGCTCATCAAGGGACTGAGAGACCAGGTATACGATGTAGAATACATGGGAAGAGACTTGGAATTTTAAAAGACCATGGATTATTCAGAAAACCAATCAATTCTACATCTAGAAAAAGTGTTCAGCAGCAGTTGTGATCAGGTTTACAATGTGAACAAAACTCTTCTAAATGCCTGTGTAACGGTTATTTCACCTAATGAGTTCAGTAATATACATGTCTTAAAAGATTAGAAATTATAAATGTAATATAGTATTTTTTTATCTGTGCTAGGAGTCATTAACAGCTGTTCCTTTATATATATTTTACTATTGCTGTGTTCATGTATAAGCATAATATAATATATAAAAATATAAATACATATGTATAGTAATTTTTTTATTTTTTTTGAGAAAGAGTCTCACTCTGTACCTGGGCTAGAGTGCGGTGGCGTCAGCCTAGCTCACAGCAACCTCAAACTCCTGGGCTAAAGCAATCCTTCTGCCTCAGCCTCCTGAGTACCTGGGACTACAGGCATGCGCCACCATGCCCGGCTAATTTTTTCTATATATTTTTAGTTGTCCAGCTAATTTCTTTCTATTTTTAGTAGAGACAGGGGGTCTCGTTCTTGCTCAGGCTGGTCTCGAACTCCTGAGCTCAAACGATCCTCCCCGCTCAGCCTCCCAGAGTGCTAGGGTTACAGGCATGAGCCACCACACCCAGCCTTATATATAGTAATTAACTATGAATCAGCATTCAAAATTTTACTTAAGACAGAACTTACTGATGATTAGTTTCATATATGTACACATATGTGTGTATGTGTAAACTGTGAATTCACAGATTTGTAAAAAATGCTATGTTTGTCTAGACAGAGTGAGTATGTGGCTGTCTGAATGAACTTCATACTCACTTGAAAGTTTTTTACATATTATGCCATCCATATCATTCATTTTAGAAAAATTCAAACAACTCCTTAACAGCAGCAGTGAGGAGAATCCCAACGGAAATGTTAAAATATGGAGGTTTCCTTTTGATGTGGGCACCATTTTTAAGAGACTTCCACAAGTCTCTTGTGGACGAACTGACAATTTCCTTTCTCCCACTACATTTTCCAGCCTGCCTCTGTGCTGAAAACCTGACTAGCACTTGCTACTCACAAATCTACAATCTCTTGAAATAATATTTGTTCAAATAGCATCAGTCTATTCCAGATAAAGATACTCCAGGCTTCCTCACAAGAAATAGTGTTATTGCAAGCTTGAACTATTGAAAAAGTAATATTGCCTCCAAGGGGGTGCACCATCTTAATAAGACAAATCTTCAAGACAAGGAAAAATGTACTTTTCAAATCCTCCATGCGTTATAAACCACCACTTAGGAAACCTTTGTTCTAAAGCATTGCCAATTTTACCTTAGGCAGGCATTTTACCGCATTTAAAAGGTCTCCAAGGATGCTAAGGAATCTTAGGTGAACGTGAAGGCCCGGTGGATATAATGAAAACTAAAGTTTTTGTTTTGTAAAGTTTTCTCAAGGCTTTTCTCCCAGGCATTGAAATGTAACTTCCATTTTCCTAGTCTAACTTCACAGGTAGCGCTGTCAGAAATTTTAAGAAGAGAAATAGTTGTTAAATGTAATAAACTAAAAAAATAGGGCTGTTTCCTTACTCACCTGCTGTTCCACTGAAGAAACTTGTGGTAGAAAATATTGTTAATCTAATTAAAAAACACATACCAACATCCATGAAAATGAGAGACCAGTGTTATTTTTGGAATCTCTGACTTTTGTAACTTGCCTTGCCCGTTAGCGCTAGAAAAAATTACCAAGCAGGCATCCACCAATGTCTATTATTTTTTCTCCTCTTTCAAAATTTTCTCCTTTCTTCAAGGAGTCCAGTGTTTTGCAATAAATCAATTGAATAATCCCATTTACTCTGTGGTCCTCGTATCTTACCAAATTGCCCTTCCCAGAAATATTTTCTGCTTCTCTTGCTCTCTGCATGTGAAACTTTTGCTCATTTATTCATACAAAAATATATATCTTTTCATCATCTACTGTGTACCAGCCACTGTTCTAGGCTCTAGAAATAGAGAAGTAAACTAGACCATAAAGATCCCTTCCGTTGAGATGCTTATATTTCAATGGCAGGGTGACAACACACACAGAGATTTTATAATATGCATGCATGTGATCAAGTGATAAGTGCCATGAAGAAATTAAAACAGGGTGAAGTGACGGAGAATGGCTCATAGGCTTCATGTGTCTTCCCCAAACATCAAAATCAGAACATAACTCAGGTTTATAAGTCATAACAACCTTAAACATCAACTTAAACATTGGAATAAATTGGTTTTGATTCATTAAATATTAAAGTTGACACAAAAGGAATAGGAACAAAAATAAATGTGACAATAGTATAGTAAGAGGGAAATCATAGTGTTGAATTTGGTTCTTATTTGGTGCTAAGATTTTAATGGAGAAATTAATAAAACCTCTTTAATGATTTAAAAAAAGGAGGAAAAACTTTAAACTTTGAAACCTGCACTTTCCTGTACAGTCATTGGCAAACATGAACACTGAGCACTCCAAACGTGGCTGGGAACTTAAGATATACACTGCAATTTGAAGATTTATGACAAAAATTATAAAAGATCTCATTAATAGTTTTTTATATTGATAGCATGTTGAAATGATGGCATTTCAGACGTATTGGATTAAATTAAATATATTATTAAAATTATTTTTTACCTTTTTATAAGACTACTAGAAAATTTTACAGTCTATAAGTGGTTCAGTTTATATTCCTAAGGGACAGTACTATGTAAAGCTATTGAAGCTTTAGTTCAAGGGTCTGCAAATGTTTTCTGTAAAAAGCCAGATAGTAAATATTTCAGACTTTGTGAACCAAGAGAAAAAAAAAAATCACAATATTGTGCTTGTAGTCAGTCATATGACCATGGAAAGTATAACCATTTTAAATTTTTTTTTTTTTTTTTTTTTTTGAGACAGAGTCTCACTCTGTTGCCCGGGCTGTAGAGTGCCGTGACATCAGCCTAGCTCACAACTACCTCAAACTCCTGGGCTCAAGCAATCCTTCTGCCTCAGCCTCCCAAGTAGCTGGGACTATAGGCATGCGCCACCATGCCTGGCTAATTTTTTACATATATTTTTAGTTGTCCAATTAATTTCTTTCTATTTTATAGTAGAGACGGGGTCTCGCTCTTGCTCAGGCTAGTCTTGAACTCCTGACCTTGAGCTATCCACCCGCTTCGGCCTCCCAGAGTGCTAGGATTACAGGCGTGAGCCACTGCGCCTGGCCGCTTCTTTATTTTTTTTAAAAAACATTTTGCCTTCTTTTATGTCCCTATCAGTTTTCATGTTATCTTTTGGTATCAATAATTTAACTTTTAATTCATGTTTATATTTCTGTCTGAAATTTCACACTAGAAAATGAAGTATCTTCTGTTTGCCTGTTATAAGAGATCAACTCTGCATTTTAGCATCTGAGCTGCAGGAGGCAAAGGGTCCTTCAGACAAGCAACTATATACAACATCCAAAAAAAGTTTTTCTTCAGAAAGCTCAGGACCTTAACGCTAACTGATGCTCCAGATTTTACCTGCAGCATTACAATTTAAAGTTCATGGGAAGACGACTCAGGGACTTCTTCCTTGTAGGTGGCTGAAATAGAGACTTTGACTCTCTAGAAAATAGCCAGTAATTCATGAGAACTTTCTGGAATTATGACAGACCTGATCTTTGCTGAACTAATAAGTAAGTTTGGCTCAAGAAAGGAATGAAGGAAGGGAGGAAGGGAAGAAAAGAAAAACAACAAAAATGACAGATAGAGTTCAAAAATTCTTCTCCCAACAAGAATCATAACACAGCCATGCTAATTTTCATTCCACATCATGGACAACATTTCTGGAACATGTTTGAATTTTCAACATCTGTTTAGTTCCGGTCACTAAATACAAATGAAAACACCGGCCCTATCCATGGCAGGTAAACAAGAGATACCCAGAAGAAGCCATACGTACTTTGCTTTGGCAAAATGGTGATGTTCAGTTTCTAACTTAAGCAGCTGTGAATTCACTTATACCCACTTATAAAATTTTTCAAAGACTGTACTTTTTTCAGGGCAGAGAGCTACTGTTTGGGGTCTGAAACTCATGAGGCCAATTTATGAATCTCCTTGAAAAACGTTTTGGAAAGATGTATTTTTGTGATGTTTTATCTAGCACCATCCCTTCAGACATGAATATACTGTCTTAAAAATTTTGGCAATATTGCCCTAGAAGATTAAAGGCCAGAAAGACAGTGAGGCTCAACCTTTTTGTCTCAAGTGTAGACCCATGGAGTCAGCTCTCCAGCCTGAGAGTGACAGTCTCAGCATCTATTGCTATAAGATGTTCTCATGCCCGATGCAACTACCTGCCTGGGTACCACCCAAAGTTAGTAAGAAGCTGGATCACCATAGAGATAAAGGTGAATGATCAGTCACGGTAGAGTGAAGCAGAAGTTGCAGCATCACTAAGGAAGTGCAAAGCTGTTCCTATGTTTAGTAGACTCTTTCAGCCCCTAACTGACAACATTATAAAAATATGTGCTCTGATTTTGCATTTATTTTGCATTGATTTGATGGGAGTTTACAAAAATTTATGCAATGTTATTCCCCAGTAATCCCTAATCACATGACAGAGTGAAAGAGTCTATAGCAGATGAATAACACTCGGAACATGCAAGAACACAGGATCCCAGAGCTGAAAATGCCCAGTGATTGGACATGCAGAAGATGAGAGTGGAATGATTCTGTGGTTTAATGCATAACTTACATTCTCCTCTGCACCTGTGGGGACTGAGTCCTCTTTAACTGACTAAAGGAAGATAAAAACAAAAGTGAGAGTTAAGATGTTACAAAAACAATTGTTACATAAACGCAAAGGGTTAGTTGGGCTGACAGCCCTAGGTGCAATTCTTAGACATTAAGTTGAGAGTGTGCAGATCTTGTTCCAAAAAGAATTTGAAGGGGGCTTACAAAAATTCAGGCAGTACGTAAAAATCATGTATTTGAAAATGCAACAGAGTGCAGATTAAGACACAGAGGCAGCCAAGATACAAATGGAGAGAGGAGAGGTGTTGCTACAGAAAACACAAACCACAGAGCCTTGGCTGTGGGTGAGCAACACATTTGCCATTGCATTTTCTAGTGGCCGATGAAAAGGCGGACATACGATTTATCTCAGCACACAGTCACTGTTAGATAAAAGCAAAATTCTGGTAATAGATCTAGAGAAGTCCATTCTCTGGTCACTGCAGAGCAGGCAGGCACTTTAATACAACACGCAGGGTCCTTGGACTTATCCTGACTGCGACGCATGGCCAGCGGCCCTCAGTTTGGGCCAATTTCATCTCGTCAAAGTGCAGTTTGGCTAAAACATTGCCGTGGAAGGCCAGAGAGCTGGAGTCCAACGCATCCAAATCAAACACTGTTCTATTCCCTAGAGCCGTGGTCCCCAACCCCCAGGCTGCAGCCCGGTACCAGTCCGTGGCCTGTTAGGAATCGGCCGCACCTCACTGCCTGAGCTCCTCCTCCCCCTCCACCCTTCCATGGAAAAATTGTCTTCCATCAAACCTGTCCCTGGTGCCAAAAAGGTTGGGCACCGCTGCCCGTAAGTCTGGCATATACAATCCCAGTTCTAGCAAAGGCCAATGCCATAATCGTTCTATTAGTTAGCTAAGCTCCAACTTTAGAGGTTCTCTTTGCATCTTTTCTCCAGTGGTTCTTAAACTTTTGGGTGGGGGGTGGTGGTGATTATTGACCTCTTTGAGACTCATTTGATAGATCTAGACTCTCCTACCCTGGAAAATGAACATAAACAAAATACTTTGCAAATAATTCCAGGGTTCATAGACCTGCATCTCTTCTCTAGCATTCCAGGTTAAGAATGCTTCCTTGTATATCCATTTTGTTACTAAGTCCCACCATTTCCCCCTTTAAAACATCCAGTGGGAGAAGAAGGGAAGCGATATGTACAAATGTGTCTTCTGCACTGAGCGCCTCGCCTGCACTATCTCACTTAAAGTCCTTCCCAAATGGTGTTAAGATCCTCATTTACACAGTAAGAAATAGGGGTACAGAGAGGTGAAGTCACTTGTTCTGCTTGAACAGCTAGAGAGTGGTGGAAAGGGTTCTAAGAGTCAAATTTATTCCCTGCCATGATGACTTCAGAATCAGATACACATTTTTTGGTGACTGTGTGAACTTCTTTCTTCACTTACAGACTTGCTGTCTCTCTAGGTGAGATCTTCAGCTTGGAGCATTTATTTCTATTTATCTTCTCCCCATAGTGAAGTTTCCCTGGGCACAGAAATGGCCCTGAAAAGAACTGTGGCATTTCTGGAGGCTTCTAATAATCAGGAAATTGCAGTGCATTAAAAAAAAAAAAAGTCTGCAACTAGTGCTACCTCCTTGGAACTACATCCCTTTTCTCCAAGACCAGTTGGATGCTATTTAATACCATGAAGAGGTAAAGAATCAAATGATATTTTTAAAGTCAGACCTCCCCAAGCCTGGCCCACAAAAATTTCAGGAAATCGATACACTGTCTGCTTTAAACTGAGAAAACCCTCCCACTATGTAAGAGTAACACTTCTAGGTTTTCAAACTCTCTTTCCTGTCCCTGTTAGCTGTAACCACACTAGTTTTTATCTTTGATTTCCTGTGTCTGGAAAGTTCCTGGCCACTGATGGTTCACTGTATTCCCAAGGAAACTGGAAGAACAGTGAGGAACAGAGGAACTAATTCTGATGTTTCCTTGATTTTCATTATAGTTTCAGATTTCCAGATCTTTCTGATGTTTAAAAAAATTAGCATTATAAATATTCTTTTTTCCCAAAAGGTAGCTATTTTTTATTTTTAAAGTCATGCCACCCAGCAAAACATCCCTTATTTTGGGAATGCATCCATTTGAGCATCTCTCATGCTTCAGTGAGTTGGAATGGGGTAGGGATGATGTGGGCCTCAGTTAAGATCTTGATGGTACAATATACAACAAAGGCACATTGACCTTTGTAAAACAAAAATTCTGGGTCATGCTGACTTCAGCCCATTGTGCCAGTATTTTGAGATCTTTATCGTTTACATTTTAGACTGCATTAATGAGCCCACCCAGTTTATAAACTTGATAAGTGTGCTTTTTAGGTCATTGTCCAAGTTCCTGATAAATAGTTTGAATACACAGGGGCCAAGGCCAGATTCCAGTGGCATTTCCAAAGACAGCTTCTTGCAATGTGTTTCGTTCCTTAGGAAATATTCTTTATTGCCTTGTATCCCTCCATCTTAGCACGCATTAGATAAACTGTACAGAGCTGAAAAAAGATGGTAACACTAACAAAAATAATGATGATTAACAGCTGACATTATTGGGCCACTATTGGGCAATTATTGTCAGGCAGTGGGTTAAGTTGCTTTCCATTAGTATTCCGAGTTAGTGTTCAAAATGGGAGCAGATTTCTCTTAATTTCTAGGCCTCTATTCCAACATGTATTAGAGGATCCTCATTGAACCAGTTCTTTGGGCCAAGCCTGGATCTCACATTTAATCTGTGTTTGTACCCAGCCTGGTTTCCATCCTCGGTACGTAAGGACAAATGAAGGCTTCAGGCAACTTTTTCCTTTTCTCTGTACGCTCTCCACGTAGCAGAAAGACTATGAGCCGAGGAACCAAAAGTATTAGATTCTAATTCATTACTCTCTGCTGCCAGCGAGGATGTTGTGGGGGATAAACTCTGACGAGGAGGAAAATTGACTTCATTCTTCCACGTTGGGAACAAACTCAGGAAGGGGGTTGCAGAGACAAGGAGAAAAACTGGATGGCATTTGTGACAAAGCAGCTCACTTTGGTGTAAACGAGAGAAGGACAGAAAGATTTGAAAGTGAAGTCTCACCTCTGCAGACTTGATGATAGCAAATGAGTCTTACACTTTTTTTTTTTTTTTTTTGAGACAGAGTCTCGCTCTGTTGCCCAGGCTATAGTGCCGTGGCATCAGCCTAGCTCACAGCAACCTCAGACTCCTGGGCTCAAGTGATCCTTCTGCCTCAGCCTCCCAAGTAGCTGGGACTACAGGCATGCACCACCATACCCGGCTAATTTTTTTTTCTATATATATATTTAGTTGGCCAATTAATTTCTTTCTATTTGTAGTAGAGACGGGGTCTTGCTCTTGCTCAGGCTGGTTTTGAACTGCTGACCTTGAGTGATCCGCCCACCTTGGCCTCCCAGAGTGCCAGGATTACAGGCATGAGCTACCGTGCCCAGCCGGGTCTTATACATTTTTATACTTAAGGCGTTGTTGGCACCAGAAGCCACACATGAGCATTTAGTCATGACCACTGATTGATTGTTCATACTTGAAGAAATGATGATGACATCATGCATTGAGCACTTACTATGTCTCAGGTGCTCTATATGTACAATTATTGGTTTTTCACAACAGCTCGGTGAGATAAACACGGCCCTTAATTTACAGAAGAGAAAATAGGGTCTCTGAATGGTCAAGCAACCTGGCCAGGGTTACACAGCCCAATCTGCTTGATTCTGTTATGCAAGACTTCACCATATACAAGAACCATCAAGATTACGTATCCCAACCCTCTCATTCAACAGACGAGGAAAAAGAAACACTAACAGGGCAAATAACTTACGGAAGGTCACAGAGCAAGTGGCAACCCAGTTAGCCCAGAATGATAAAGGGCAATATTTACCCCAGGTAACTGGCTTTTATACATTTTGGGAGAAGTATAATATAATTTGAAATTAATTTCCTCAAAGGTTATTTTTGTTTGTATTTTATGATAAGAAGTATTTCAGCAATCAAGACTATAAATCAAAATAACTTACACTTTCATTCATATCCACAGCCTGTTATGGGAAAAATTAATTTCCAATGTTTGTATCTATAGACTTACAAACTTTGAAATCAATTTGTTTAGAAGCTTCTCGATTAAAAGAGAGGGAAGGAAGAAGGCAGGTTAGGGCTAATTATCAGTGAAAATAAAAGAATTTCCATTGTATTTTTCAAAATTTTTACAAGGATGATTCTATAATGACAGCTTTTCTAATTTAAAGACAAGAAAAAAAAGGTCCTCATTTCACTTTCTACTAGAATATAAGCTTCTCCACAAGAATATAAGCTGGAAAACGGAAGGCATTTGTTCATGGCTATGTTTTCAATGCTTAGTACTTAGCACAAAAAAGTTAGCACAAAGAAAGTCATTAAAATATTGTTGAATTAGTGAGACTTCCATGTTTTACTTCCCTGTAGAGCTTTTCTGTCTGATCGGGTGCAAGGAGAGACAGGTGATTTGGGTTTTAGTTTCTCTTAACTTCATAATTTTAATAATCTACTAAAGAAATAAAGCCGAATAATGGTTCCAAAGACAGTGAGACTGAAATAAACGAAATTCTGCCATTAGGGGCATGAACGTTAAGTTGTCCTGACTTTTATTTTCAATGGAAATAGTTTGAACTTCAAAGGGGGAACCACTGTGTGCCTTACAGATTGCAAACATCAAATAAGCCCTTGAGGCAATAGCTTAGCAGCTTTTCTGAACTGGGCAGCACCCAAGACAAAGCGGTTGACGTGGTGAGCTCCCCAACCCTCCCGAGCACAGAGCAGCAGCCACAGTTCACTGGGCACTTTTGTGATACACGCGGCGTTGTTTCACCGGCATTATTTCATCTAATTCTTACTTCATTTCTATGATGTACGGAGTATTATTATTTGCATTTTACAGATGAGGAAACTGAGGCTTATAGCGTTGAACTGAGACCCACAGGCAGATCTGTCTGACTCCCGACTTTGAAAGCTTACATCAGTATTCCTCAAACGTCAGTCACCGGCCGACTGTCCCTGCGGTTTCTGCTGTATGTCATCTGTCGTCTCTAGCAGCCATGGAGTGTGCGGCTCAGACCTCTCGACGAGGACAGCCCCCCACCTGCCAGGCCTTCAGCTTCCACTGCAGTGTTCCTGCTGAGGCCCTGCTCGCCCCGGTGGCTCCTGCCAGCGACCGAGCACGGCAGAGGTACCGCGCCCGTCACTGCTGTCCAGCGTGAGACTCCCGGGATGGACGATCTGTGCTCTAAGAGGCCCCGCTGGCTTGGCCAAGGCTTTCTCACACCACTCTGAGTCTGAGTGAGGCTCTTTTGAGCCTCTTCCTTCCTTCTCTCTCTCTCTTCCCAGATGTCAGACCCGCCCTGTGGTCTGAAGGTTCTCTCTACCCACCCTCCCCCTCCCCTTTATCCTTCACGGGAACCTTCCTCCCGTAGACCCCTTGCTTGTCAATCCCATCTTGCTGTCTGCTTCTTGGAGGACCCACATTTAGCATCATTTACCTAATATCAGTGCCGTTATTCATGTAACACTTTCCTTTTTTTTTTTTTTTTTTGTTTTTTGAGACAGAGTCTCACTTTGTTGCCCGGGCTAGAGTGCCATGGCGTCAGCCTAGCTCACAGCAACCTCAAACTCCTGGGCTGAAGTGATCCTTCTGCCTCAGCCTCCCAAGTAGCTGGGACTACAGGCATGCACCACCATACCCGGCTAATTTTTTTTTCTATATATATATTTAGTTGGCCAATTAATTTCTTTCTATTATTAGTAGAGACGGGGTCTCGCTCTTGCTCAGGCTGGTTTCGAACTCCTGACCTTGAGCAATCCACCCGCCTCGGCCTCCCAGAGTGCTAGGATTACAGGCATGAGCCACCACGCCCAGCCTCTAAGCTAGTTTTCATTTAGTTTCTATGTAGTTCACATTATAGAGCAAGGGTTCAGAACTTCTCAATGTCTTTCTTGGTCAATTTTCCAAGTCGGAGACTCCTTTCAAATATTGTTAGAATTGGAACATGAATTGTATGCAATTGTGTAATAATTCTACTCACTATTTTTTATCTGAAAGAAGACAATCAGGAAAAATGACTGAGGTAAGATAGATTGTTGTCATTATGGGACTTATTCCTTTCCAGTGTGCAATATTTTACTCAAGATGGAAAAAAAAAAGAAGGTATAGAGGTCCAGTTGAAGAAAGAGAGAGAGCAACGTTGTTCAAAAAGGACTGTTTATACAGTATCTTAGATTATAAATTCTAAAGAACAAAGATAAGTGTCTATATGCAATTTGTATCTCCCTTGCACTAGCTTTTGATGCTAATGAGGAATATCAGAACATTGTAGTTTAAAGAAAACACCCTATAATTTTATTTGTTTTCTTTCAAATTCATTCCAGAAACTTTTGTTGAACCAACCTGTTAAGTTTGTTCTCAAGACAAATTATTTCAGTTAAAGAGTAACCCCATGTGGATTTGTATCTTTGAGTTTTGAATCTACCAGCAGATTACATTTCTTTCTCTTTGTCACTTCCCATTCCCACACACAAACACCTGGAGTCTCTGAGGTTACCAGTAATTCCTTCTCTCTTAAGATTTATCAACATACAAAGGGGAAATACCTAGTTAAAGTAAATAATTTAATAGAGTATATTGGCTAGAAAATTAATTCATAATAGCTGGCAAGTATACAACAACAGTGTTTTGGAATGTGATTGGAGCCCTGCTTAGGGAAAAACAAAAGAAGGGTAGAGAGAAATCTGTGATCATGATAAATAGCAGTTTACCTATTTCAAAGAAGTCATTTAAAAACATGCCAGAAAGATCAGTATTAAGTCACATCTTAGGGTCTGCTGTGATCTAAATGTTTCTGTCCCCCTAAATTCATATGTTGAAATCCTAACCCTCAAGGTGATGGTACTACAATGTGGGACCTTTGATAGGTTCCAGTTTTTGCCACTTTGGGAATAATGTCCTTATAAAAGAGATCACAGAGAGCTCCCTCACCCCTTTCATTATGTGAGGTTGCAGTGAAAAGTTGGTCCAAGCAGGCCCTCACTAGACACTGGATCTAGCAGCACCTTGATCTTAGACTTCCCAGCCTCCAGAACTGCAAGAAATAAATGTCTGTTGCTCATAAGCCACCAGTTTATGGTACTTTGCTGTAGCAGCCTGAATGGACTAAGACAGGATCTTACCTAGAGATATTGGAAGTATCAGAAACAGAGCACCAATTATTAATAAATTGTAAATTGTATTAATTGGATAGGTACTATGAACACAAGAGACAGTAAAGAAATGGGACAAAAGTGCCTGTGAAAAATAGCAATATCAAGAAATAAAGAATGTCAAAATGGGAAGATGAAGTCTAATATATTTGGAAGCAAGTTCATTTTAAAACCCCTATATTTAATTCCATTCCATTAATAATGCAGTACATCTGGGAAGAAGCATTTGGAAGAGAATAGTATTTAAAGAGATTTAAATATGACGATGATTAAACCCAAAAAGTAGATATGATTTTGCAATGTGAGCTGGGCTGCAGACTTTGCCATTCACTGTCATGTAGAAGGTGTAAACTATTTCTTTGAGTGTTCTAGAGTGACAGTTGCTCTTATGAGGACCTTGGTCAAAAACTCAAGTGAATTGAAACAGTGTCTAATAAAACTATTGATAGATACATTGAAGAACAAGGCAAATAAATATAAAACAAAACACGATTGCTAATGAATAAGATGACCCTTTAAAACTTATCAATTCAGTTTAAGGTGTTGTGTTAGGCATTGCAGTTATAAAGATCAACAATAGTAAAGGCAGGATAAGTAAGTTACAGTTATTTCCCATAGAGAGATTAAATTTAGTGAGTAAAACAGGTATTTACACAAAGCAGTATAAGTGTATGTGTGTGTGTGTGTATCATTCTTTGGAGGTACGGAGTAGGAAGGTATCCAATAATTCTCGGGAAATATTAGGAAAAGCAACAGAGATGGGGGCATTTGAATAGGTCATTGACAGATAAAGAGCATCTTGAAAGGTAGGTAAGACAGCTATGGGCAGACTAAGGAAACAGAATGGGTGATGGGTGGAGGACAGACTGTGCAAAAAGGGCAGGATCAAGGAAAGGTGGAGGTCTAGCTGGACCAAGGAAACAGGATGGCAATGGGCAGACACCCTCTCTGAGGGCAAATGTCATAAAAAATGGGTTCTCACAGGAAATGTCAGTTCTTTCAACAAGAGCACCACCATTCTCCTAGACAAAAAAGTGATTTCAACTTGGAGATGCACGAGTTTAGAATGACCGATTAGGTAGAAATAATAGTGTTTTCTAGATTTTATAATTTCAAATTTTATAACTCAGATGACAGCAGTTGAGAAAGCATGTTAACATGAAGGCACAGTAGATTCAGTAGAGAAGGGGCACAGGTTTGGAGTAAGAAGTGAGTGAATCCCGGCTCTGTAACTTTCTACCTACTGACCATAGGGAAGTTAATTAGACTTCCTGAGCTTAAGTTTTGTTTCTTCTAAAAATAGAGAATTCCTACTTCTCAGGTGATGTTGCAGCTATGTTTTAGTGAAGTGACATTTGGAAATCTTTTGCCACAGTGCTACTAACACAGTAAGTGCTCAATCAGCACCCATGGTATTATCATTATTACTTTATTCTAACTACCCAATAGTAGGGCTTAATAAACATTAGCTATGAAAAGTTAAGAATCTTAATTATATTTTATAATAAAGTGTTGATTTCCTTATTCTTTTAAGTTTATTCTCTTGTCACAAATCAAAAAACTAAGAAAAAAAGCATTTATCCTTTGAAGCTACTATTACTGCAACCACATCATGAACGTATTGATAGTTGTAGCAGCCCCTTAGAAATCTGGGAACATTTATCTCTTCCTCCATATTCCTACTTAAGGCCAGCAGGTGACTGAGACCTTAGGAAGAATACACATTATATCGTAAGTTTAACATCGCATAGATTATTGTGAACTGGTTTCATCTTCCAAATACTAGGGTTTCATTCCTTGTAAAGGAAATTGTTACTAATTGACATTCATTGGCCATGTTGGTGTGAATAGCATTGAATTAGATGCCACACTACATTGAAAATACTTGAACCTAACAGAAGTATCTTGAAAAATTAATTTTTTTTCAGTAAATAATTTAACAGGTTGAAACAAGTTTTAATTTTATTTTATTTTAATTTCCATGTTTAATTTCTTTTTGCTACCAGTCATGATGCGGGTGGAAATGGCAGAAGTTCTTTTCTGATATTTCTATTCTTTAACTCCCATTTAATGTGCCCCTCAAATGCATCCCCATCCTCTTTCAACCTGTGGTTTCACTCCTCATCACTGCACACTAGAGCTCTTCAAAAACATACTAACTCTCCTTCCTTATTTCATCTCTTTCTCCCTTGATCTGTCTTGTGACATCACTATGGTGTGAACCTACATGACCTCTCTACCTCAAGCACATTTATTGAATTCCCATTGCCTCTAGGAAATAAATTATTGACCTCCTCACCCTACGTTAAAGACTACATGTAATCCAACCTATCCAATTTTATCACTCTTCTCAACTCCAATCAGGGTTGTCTCTGCAGTGATCATCAAATATTCCATACGTGTTTCTACTCCAACTCTTGTTTTTACTATAATTCTCTTCCCAATCAAGAGGTCCTCCCTTATCAACTAAATCCCACCTATCCTTTAGGTCCAGCTATGTCCAAAAACCAACAGGAGTTTAGTGTTTTATAGAAGAGACCCTGGAGTGCCCCAGACCTGACTTTGAGGTCTGGTTCCATCATCTACTTCAGTATCAATCTCAGGGAATTACTTAACTTCAATTACTCTCATCTATAAAGTGACCAAAATAATGTCACCTTCCTCATAGTGCTACTTTGAGGGTTAAATAAGATAGTGCAATTATACCAGTTTCTGGCATAAAAGGTAAGTGAATGTTTGCCATTATATATTTTTTATTTGACCATTTCAGTACCTCTCCTAAATTTATATTTGACAGAAGTTGGTTATCCAATATCATCATGAGGTAAAAAATATGCTATTTAAGAAAAAATTACAAAGACAAGCCCTAAAACATTAACAGCTGACATAGTTTTGGTGAAATTATGAGTAATTTTGCTTTTTATCTAATTCTCTATACCTTTAAAATTTGTGCAGTTGAAATGCTTTGTTATCATTATTGAAATAATTTTTCTTTAAAAAATATTTAAATTTAAATAACAGACAATAACAAGTGTTGGCATGGATGTGGAGAAATTGGAACCCTCACTCATTGCTAGTTGGAAAACAGTTTGGCAGTCTCTCAAAATGTGAAACTAAGAGGGTTAGCACATGATCCTTCAATTCCACTCCTAGGTATCTACTAAAGGGAAGGGAAACATGTCTACACAGATATTGTGTAGGTATCATGTACCTACACGGTATCTGCACAGGTATCATGTACACAAACATTTGTAGCAGCTTTATTCATTATGGCCAAAAAGTGAAAACAACCCAATATTCATCAACTGAAGAATAAACACATCAGATGTAATATGTCCACATAAGTACCGAGGTAATATGTCCATAGTACTCATATGAACATATAATAAATATGTGTGGATAAATAAAGTGTCAATGAGTGCTACAACATTGATGAACTTCAAAAACATTGTGCTACTAGAAAGGAGCCAGACACAAATGATTGCATTGACACAAAAGTCCAGAATGGGCAAATGTGTAGAGATGGATTAGGGGCTGCCTAGGGCTGGGGAAGAGAAGGGCAGGGGAATTCAGAGTGACTGCTGATGTCTTTTGGGCAGTGATGAAAATGTTTTAACCTTAGATAGCGGTGATGGCTGCAAATATAAAATGGTTGAGCCACTTTAGAAAACAGCTTGGCAATTTCTCACAATGTTAAAGCTAGAGTTACCCAGCAATCTCATCCCTAGGTATCTAGTGAACATATATATCCACTTAAGGATTTGTACACAAATGTTCATGTAAAGATTATGAATGATAGCCAAAAAGTAGAAACTATCCACATGTCCATCAATTGATGAGTGAATAAATAAAATGAGAATGTATTAAAAATTAAAGAATTGTACAATTTACACTTGTGAATTTTATGATATGTAAATTATACTTCAATAGAACTGTTTTAAAAATGATTTAGATTTAATTTTATAAGCAATGAGAAGCCACTTAAGTTTGTGAGAAAAATTATTGAAAACAAGTGCCAATAGTTATTAAGAATGATTCAAATTAAAATTTAGAAACTACATTTAAATAAATTCACATATCACTTTGAAGCTACATAACTTATTTTAATAGCAATAACTACAATTTTCAGTATTAACCATGTGCCAGGGTTTGCACCAGCTACATTAGCCCTAATCATGCTGACAATACAGGAAGGTAGGTAGATACGTATCATTGGCCCCCTTTTGCACATGAGCAAAACAGAGAAAATAAATAACTCAGCCAAGGTTGCAGAGCTGGTGAGTGGCTAGGAAGGATGTAAACTTGGTCTTTCTGATTTTAAAACCCACATTCTTTCCAAACCTCTAAACCACCTTGCAGTGTTACCTTATTTTTCTCTCTGTCTCCTGCCCCTTCTCAATTTGCCTAACTCATTACCAGGCCTCAGCTTGGATCCCTCTCCAGTCACATCTTAAATTGGATTGGAAGCTGTTCCCTGAGGCCCCTTAGTTAATATTATCTCTGCTTATCGCAGAGTATATTATTTCTGTGTTTACTTGCCTTTGTCCTCCGGAGCTCCAAAGCTACAGCCTTTTGTCGCTGTAACTTCAGCACCTAACACTATATTCAGTGCATAGTAGATCCTTGGCAAATTTTTGTTAAATGCATTAGTAAATGAATGAATAAATGAATGCTGTTGATTAATTTATTATGGCAAGAAATAGAGGTGGTCAAAAACTA
>CAUYRT010030104.1:0-42711 GCA_963574885.1 Lepilemur ruficaudatus
GCACAGACAGCAGGAGAAATACAGGCTTGAGTATCGGCCAAGAACATTTGGGCTGGATCCGAAAAGTTTTATCCCTTGTGGATGTGACTGTTTGATGAATATCTTTCTCTTCTACTAATCTGTAAGCTCCATGAGGCCAGAGGGGATGTCGTTTTATTTATTTTTCCCTGATTATAATCCTAAAACTTAGCACACTGTGAGCAGATGCTAGGCAGTCCGTAAGGATTTGACGATGGGATAGGTAGTGCCTGCTTCAGCTTGGCACCTGGGATCCCCCTCTTCTGCCACTCCTCTCATTAATATCTGCCCCTCCTTCATCTCTGCTCCCTGGCCCCCTTGGGGAGGGACTGTCCCAGTCAGCTGAGGATCCTGGGCCAGGCTCGGCTGCTGGGCAGAGGGAGGCTTTTCTGCAGCCCTGACCCCTGTTCTCTCCCCGTTCTTGGCTGGCCCCTGCCTACCTGCCACCTGGGGGGGGGGCCCGGGCACGGTGCAAAAGGGAGACCCACCTACCACGTGTCCTAAATACTGCAAAGTCAGTCATTCGGCAAACAGACCGGTAAACAAAATATGTTTTCTGCTTCCCCTTTGGCAAGTATACCTTCATAATGACAAAATCAAAGAGTATGTATAAGCTCTAGTGGCAAATACCAAAGCCAACTGAATTGAGTTTTTCCTGTACGTGGCCCGGTGTCCTGCTGGTGGGCTGCTCTGTCTAGATGAATAATAACATAAAGACACGTAAAAGGAGCCAGATCCAAAAGAGTGGATAATGCATGACTCTTTAGATCAGGTTCAAGAACAGACAGAATGAATCTATGGTATTAGAAATCAGAAAACTGGTTGCCTCCGAGAGGTGAGTTTAACTGACAAGGAGTACGAAGGCCCTTCCTGGGATGATGGAGTTGTCGTATTCCTAGATTGGGGTGTTGGTAGAATGCCTGTATACACTGATCAGATTCATCCAACTGTGTACTTTAAACAGCGGTATTTAACTGTATGTAAATTATACCTCAAATACAACCAAAACCTTAATCACACCAGAATCATGAGAAATGTAGAACAAATCGGTGTTAAACCTCACACAAAAATAGATGTGCATAATGCTTCAGTTATCAGATACTTAATCCATAAAATGTATTTGTTTTTGTTATTATGTCATCAAAGTCACCATTTTTGTTATTAATAAAATTAAGATTTCCATATCGGTTGTGCTGTGCTGACAATAATCATCTGAAGTGGCCCTCTCCAACAGAAACAGGACGGTCACAAATGTGGCTAGTTGACACATTTTAAAAAAGGAAAAAGAAGCAGGTAAAATTAATTTTAATAACATTTTATTGAATCCAATATGCTCAAAATGTTATTATTCCAACAGGCAATCAACATAAAAAATTGTTAATGAGATATTTTATGTTCTTTTTTTTACACTAGGTCTCTGGAATTCAGTGTGTATTTTGTACTTATAGCACATCTCAATACGGACTAACCACATTTCAGGTGCTTAATTGCCACCTGTAGATAGCAGCTACCATATTGGATGGCTCAGATAAAGGAGTGTAAAATAAAATGCAATTTTAGTGTGTCCAAAATTTGAAGGTATTTTCCTGAAATATTTAAGTTCAAATAATAGTAAAAAATCGAAACATCGGCCTTATCTCAAATATGTTTTTAAAAAAGTGTTAAAAATGCTCTATTAAAATTAAAAGGTTTAATTCACATTGTGATTAATGAATATCAAAATTTTAAACAAAAAATCCTTTACATATAGCTGAAATTTTATTTAATTTTTTGGAAAGGCATTCAAATACTGTTGTGTATTTTTATAAAGATAAAACTGTTCACTGCTCTAGCATTAAATGTCCAATCTTTTGTTAATGTGATGAATCAGCATGGTACTTTTTGCATCTAGACCTACATCTATACCATATGATTAATATGAATTGCTAATGTCGTAAAATGTCAACTGTAGCAAATGCGACAAATAATAATTTGATAACTTGTGAGTACATTCAGAACCATTAATTGGAACAGGGAGACAGCCAGAGAATGGACACTTGGTATTACTTGGAAACGCTACCTTTTCAAGAATGTATTGCTTTCATGCCATCAAAGAGCAAGGATTTGAAAAGCTAATTAATTCATCTTCTTTCTTACCTGAGGGCTTCTGCTGCTGGTACCCTCTCCGTACTCTGAAGTGGAGGCTGATGTCAGCAGCAGCAGCCCCCAGAAACCTTCCCGGCATTCTGATTCTGTTGTTTTTTATTTCGAGAAGCTAGAACAAAGGATGTGAAAAAGCGCTTCCCCGGGGCCTAGACAGTGTTAATCACGAGAGCGGATGCTTAGGATTATGGGCTGCACCGTGACAGTGCTTGTGCATAATAGTTCTGAGTGACAAGAGGTGCTCCTGTGTTCTTTCAGGGCGTGTCTGTGTGTGTACATGTGTGCGTGAGTTCCAGCGGACGGCTGCCTGTTTTTATAAAGTCCTATTAGACCACGTCCACACCTATTTGTTCAGACATTGTCTGCGGCTGCTTTTGTCCTACAAGGACAAAGTAGCTTAAACAGAGACTATCCAGTCTGCAAGCCTGAAATATTTATTATCTAGTCCTTTAAGAAAATGTGTCAGCACCCGGGCAGAGGCCCCTTTTGCCTGGGTCTGGGTGGTTCTCCTTCTCGGGGTTCCCTGAAACTGAAACCCCAGGTACAGCGGGCATTCTGTCCAGGCTTCTGTAGTTGCAAGTCCAGTAGGGGTGGAGATCCATGGAGCTGGGAACATCTCCAAAAGCAGGCCCTCCAAATTCCTTCAGAGGGCTTCAGTTGTTTTCAGCAATAAGTTTGCTGACCTCATGGCATTTGGGGATAACATTCTCTCACCAAAATAAGCAAGTAGCCAGGAGCAGACCAAGAGGATAGTTCTCTTTGCTTCCCCTCTTTTGCCCGGTCCTCCCCATCTTTTGTAAGAATGGCCAGGAGGGAATTTCCCACAGTCCTTCACTCTCTTCTCAAGGCGCAGAGCTAGCACCAAGCTCTCTCTTCTGGCCCCAGTGCCCTGGGTAGTGGTGGAATCTAGGAGAGCTGGGTTCCCTGTCTGCCTGGTGAGCCTCCCTCAGCTCCAGTGAGTGTGGCCAGTGTGGCCAGAGATGGGGAGTAAGTGGCTACAGAGCGCAGTGTGGGGGCGGAGCTTGCTGGCCCTGCAGCATGGATGGCCACAGCGGCGTCTGCCTTCTCCCCTGGGTGTCTTGCTCTTGGTCAGCCCCTTTGGGTCTACACGGTGCGTGACACCCAGTGTACTCCAGTCAGTAGATGCAGTCAGCCACTTTGGGTGCATGCTGTAGGCCAGGCACAGGTAGGGTTACGAAAACGAATCCAGAGAATCTGATCTCCAGTCACTCACAGCCAGTGGGAAGGACACAGGCCAGCAGCTCGGGCCCTCACCCTGGGGACAGACGCCGCAAGGAAGTGCTCACTCTGAGGGGACTTCCGAGCAGGGTGCCACAGTTCCACTTGGAGGGATCTGTCTGCAGGCTTCAGCAAAGAGGTGACAAACTGAGCGACTTGTTGAATGAGAGCGTGAACAAATGAGTCTGTGGCTGGGGCCGTGAACTTTAAAGATGTGGGAAGGGATTGCTTCTGAAGTTTTAAATTGAATTCACTTAAGATGTTCCTGGGCTGGAAGTGGGATGGGAGGAAAGGGCCGGAGGGAGGGGCTGAGCGGGGAGGGCTGCTGACAGCAGGAGGAGGACGGCAGGGTGCCAGGCGGGGGCTCTCACCCAGCAACCCCTGCTGAGAGTGGGGGCCACCACCCAGCAAGGGATGAGAGAGATGAGCTTTCCCCGCTGGAGGACAAATCTCTTTTAATTTTGTTCTCCGGAGGAGGGGTGGGGTGGGCGGGCGCTGGAGCAAGAGATTGGCTCCATGAGTAATGGCCCTGCTGGCTCCACCAACACCCCAGGTGAGGGATGAGAGGAGAAGCGCCCCCTCCTCACCTGTTCTGGGGCTGGCTGCCAGGGGACAGGGAAGGACTGCTCTCCATGTGGCCTGTCCTGGGGATGTGGAGCCAAGAGCTTCTGAAAGTAGCCTCCGTGGAACTTCAAGGGGAGTCCATAGTCAGGGGGTTCTCAGTGGGTCAACTACTCCCACTAAATGGCATATAAAATTTTGTAGACGGTGTGTATGAGTTGGGGGGAGATTCGTGGTTTCCATCAGCTTCTCTGAGGGGTCCATGACCCCACCCAAGCTACGATCTCCTGGGTTTTTGCAGATGGGGAAGGGGAAGGGCTTGTCCACCATCATGTGGGGTGGGGCTGGATCCTGGGGGCTGGGCTGGGCTGTGGTCCTCTTCCTCTTCCTCTTCCTCTCCCCATGGTCTCTGCAGCCTCTGGCTATGGGGGCACTGAAGGAGGGGAGCTTGAGCCCAGGGCTCCTGATCGTGTGCGGTGGGGCAGGAGGGCTGGGGGTAAGGCATGGGGGCAAGACCAGGGCTCTGGCAAAGCATGCTGTGTGTATCCATGCAGACAAGCCATCCTTCCCAGCTCCCAGGAGAGTCCTGGTGGTGGGAGGGCTCTGGTGTTCCAGGGGGCAGACTGAGAGAGCTGCTCCCCTGAGTGGCATAGACGTCACCTCTGCACTCCCCCAAAGGACACTGTGTGGGCTGAGAGAGGGGAAGAGGGCAGCCTCCCCAAGGGTCAGAGACAGATTAGAAAGTTGTTTCTAAAGCCAAAAGCTGTCTTAGGGAAGCTGGGCAGGGAGGCTGAGCGGGGAGGCTGGGGAGGAGGGTGTCGTAGCTGTCCCCAGGGGACAGAGTGAAATAGCACTGAAGTGGGCTGAAGGAGCCAGCAGGGGCCTCATGCCGGTGCTAGGAACTTTAAGAAAGTACAAAGGGATTGCTTCTGAAGTTTTGGGATGAATCCAGCCCTAGTCCCTGCTTTGCCTTCTTATCATTCTGGGTGAGACTTGTCTCTATGTTGGCCTCAGTTTACCTATATGTTAGATGGGAAATCATCATAGTATCAACCCTCCTTAGCCACTGAGGCCTGAAGACAAGAGAGGGGCGGGCATGAAAGCACTTTGATGCTGTAGAGAACAAGAGGGCTTGTTGACAAGGGCTCTGCAGGAGGAACCGACCACGGTGGGAGGGGAGGAGGCGCAGGGCAGGTCAGGAGAAGATGAGTCAAACCCACTGGGGGTGCCCAGTTGCTTCCCTGAAAGCACAGTGTGTTTGACAGTGCCTTCTTGGAGGTGGCTTCGGATTTGGGAGGGAAACGGTGAACTTTGTTTTTCCACATTCCAGCCTAGTCCTTGATTGCACCGGAATGCAGACAGCTCACTACCAGTGAAGGTGAGGGGAAGGAGATTCAGAAATTATCTGGCTGTGGCGCAGAGGTGAGATAAAACCTGTTCAGCTACTTAAAGGAGTTGGACGGTAAGATAACTACTAAGGGCACTGAGAGATAAGGCTGGGAGGATCTGGGAAGGCTCCCTGGAGGAAGTGACGTGTGTGCTGGCCGTGGGTAGGATTCCGAGAGTGCCGTGGGTCAGAAGAGCAGCCCGAGTGGAGGGCACTGCATGGGCCAAGGCAGGACTTTCGGAGCCTCAGGGGACCCATCTCAGAGGTCAGGACCATTAGGACACAGAAGTGTGGTCCATACGACTTTCTAACTTTGGATTCTTGAAGGTGCAAGTGACTGCACCAAGGGTCCCAGCTGGCGGGTCCGCCCCGAGGCGTCCTGCCCTCGTGGGCACCCAAGGCAATGGATCTGGGTGCTTTCTCCCAGCCCCCCAGACCTGCGGGGAGCCTGGGAGCCAGGCTCCGCTGCTCTCTGCGAGGCTTGCCTGTTTACCACTTGGCTGCGGAGCAGATGGATGACACGAAGGCCACATTTTTCTCCCGCAGTAGCGGGAAAATGAATCTCGCCAAGTGCTGCCGACACCATCCTCCCAGGTTCCACATCCATCGTGCACTGGGGCTGCTGACAAAGCACAGGCCCATCCCTCAGCCCCGAGCCGGGGCCCTGGGGAGAGGCTGGTGACAAGAGGAACATTTAGCATCTCTCCCTTCCTCAGTGCGGCCTCTTCCCTCCCCTGATCCGCCCGCTCCACCAGGCAGCCCCATGCAGCTCCGTGAGCAGCTCCGGGCCTGGGCCTTGATGGCATTTGGAAACATGCTCCAAGACAGGGAGATGAGGCTGTGATCTCCGGGAGAGGCTGAAAGAAGGCGTTGGATACAGACCCGATCACCGTCTTACAGCGTGATGAAGGACGGTCATTTCACTAAATGCCTGGAGGCCAGATCTGCCTGGGAGTGAGGCCGTTGGAAAGACGGAAGATGGAACAGTGGTCAGAAGACCTGGATTTGAATCCTAACTCCTCTATCAATGAAACTCTGGGACTTCGGACAAGCCTCTCTACTGATCTGGGCTTCTTTCTTCCCAGATTGGAATGGATTCCTCCCAGTGCTAGGGATTGGTGATTCAGACTACTAAGCATGTGCAGGAATTTAAAGACATGATACTCACGCTTGTGATTTACTGAGCACTTACTATGTGCCTTACACTGTGTGGGAAAGATCATTGATCTCCACAACAACCTTGAGAGAAAGCCAACTTCAACCCCATCTGATGGGTTATATATCTGAGATACTGATTTGGAGTAACACACAAGAAGATGCAAAGCCGGACGCAGTGGCTAACGCCTGTAATCCTAGCATTCTGGGAGGCCGAGGCAGGAGGATCACTTGAGCTTAGGAGTTCAAGACCAGCCTGAGCAAGAGCGAGAGCCTGTCTCTACTAAAAATAGAAAAATTAGCTGGGTGTGGTGGTGCTTTCCTATAGTCCTGGCTACTTGGGAGGCTGAGGCAGGAAGATCGCTTGAGCCCAGGAGTTTGAGATTCTTGTGAGCAGTCCTCTCTTCCTGCTAGGTGATGTGACTATTCCAGGGCACAGAGACTCTTGGGAGCCTGGATCTTAGGGAATCTTATAGAGGAATGAATAATTGAACGAGGGATTTGGGAACCCCGAGAGCTGTCTGGAAAGCATTTCCATTCCTGGATTCAGTTAACGCCTGGCATAGCTTCATCTCTCACCCAGTTCCTGTCTTTCCTCCTGCCCCTGCATCATAGCCATCTTTCTAAAACCTGCCGGTCTAATTGTCTCCAGCCGCCCTCTGTGGAAACATCTCTACTGGTGCACACTGGGTCAGGATGAAGTCCAAACTCTTAGTACCACCCTGCCGACCTGCCTTTCCCAGCTTGCTCATCGAGCTCAGTGGGAGAGTGCTTGCGAGTCTCCAAAGTTCCCCAGGCCCTCTTGGGCCTCTGGATCCTTTCTGGGGCCTGGGCTTCCCCCCTTGCCAGCATGAGCGCTCCTTATGTTGTCCAGAAGGAAGTTTTGAGCCTTACTAATGCCTTTCCTGTCTGTTTGGCCATTGGACTTTGTTCTCCACCCCCCCCACGCCCCCCACCCTGATAGCTGTCCAGATGACAAGGTTGAGCCTCTTCCTCATGGGTGCCTGAGGCACAGACTCGGGGAGCCCGAGCAGAAACGAGCAGGCTCCTCCTAGGCTGGGCTCTGAGCTCAGCTCCTGCCCCTGCTCGATGACTGTGGGCTGTGGGTGCGCTGGGAAATGCAGGGGCCATCTACCGGGGCATTTAGATACTCTCTCAGCCTCCCCGGGCTCCCAGTGGAGAAGAAATAAAGCTGTTGCTCATTCATTTTCTTCTAGCAGAAGGACCGGGAGTACAGAGTCTCCGAAACAGAATCATCATGTTCCAATTCACATCCGCTTTGTCTGGGAATGCATTATGGGCTAGTTGGGGTTAGAGATTTTATTTTGATCGTGACTTCTACTCCCTGCTGAGATGAGTGATTGGCCTTGTTTATTGTTAAAAGGAGCCCGTTTTAGGTGTGACCTGGTGAGGGCTCTGGCTGGGACCCTGGAGGGTGGAGGAGAGGTGAGGAGGGCTTGGGCTGGATGTAAGCCCTTTTCCGTACCTTACCATAAATTCTCAATCTTTTCAGAGTCAAGGCCACACTGAGAACCACATCGAACCCAGAAAGGCCAGTGTGCAAGTGCACACACCCACGTTCCCTTTAGACACCGTTTTGGGAGGCTGTGGACTCCCTGAAGGCCTTGCACAAGCCTCCAGTTAGAAGCCCCGTAGGGTGTGGTGGCTCATGCCTGTAATCCTAGGTAGAGACATAGACCAGTGGAACAGAATAGAGAACCCAGAAATAAAACCATATGGCTATGACCAACTGATCTTTGACAAAGCAGACAAAAACACACACTGGGGAAAGGACATCCCATTCAATAAATGGTGCTGGGAAAGTTGGATAGCTACATGCAGAAAAATGAAAAAGGATCCCTATCTCTTGCCATATACAAAAATTAACTCAAGATGGATTAAAGACTTAAATGTAAGACCTGAAACCATAAAAATTCAAGAAGAAAACACACAAAAAATTCTTCTAGACTATGGCTTAGGCAAAGAACTTATGACTAAGACCCAAATGGCAAATATAGCAACAATAAAAATAAATAAATGAGACTTAATTAAATTAAAAGGTTCTGCACAGCAAGGGAAATAATCAACAGAATAAATAGAGAATCTATCGAATGGGAGAAAATATTCACAAAGTATACGTATGACAAAGGGCTGATATCCAGAATCTATAAAGAACTTAAGCAGATCAGCAAGCAAAAACAAATAGTGGGCAGAAAACATGAGCAGGGTGCTTTCAAAAGAAGATGGATAAATGGCTGACAAACATGAAAAAATATTCAACATCACTAACCATCAGGGAAATGTAAATTAAAACCACAATGAGGCACCACCTTACTCCATCAAAATGGCCACTATTAAAAAATCAGTGACCCAGGGCTGCTTTTTTGGGTAGTAGGGTGGGAGAAGGAGGGGACAGCTGAGCAGAGAGCTGGCTCCCTCACTGGTCCTCAGGTCCAGGATCAACTTTCAGGATGTGAGTTTCCGCAAAACCGACTTCGGGGCCAACAGCGTAGGTTGGCTCTGGGAGGGGACACTCAGATGACAGCATCCCAGGCCCGCCTAGGGGAGCCTGGACCAAAGTCTGTGCGTCTCCTGGGACATATGGGTGGACACTCCCGAGACCGGGGGCTGCAGCCTGCGCAGGAGGCTCAGCTGGGAGTGAGCATTTGAGGATGAGGCGCGTTGCTCCCGCGCAGTGTCCTGCCGTGGAAAGGGAGCCCCCACTTCCGAGACACTCGGCGGTTCCTGGACAGTCCCAGTTCCCACAACCCGCTCTGCTCCCTTCTCTCGGCCTGGCCACCCCGCCTACAGAAACTCCTTTCTCCAGAAGGGGCCCAGGCTGGCGTGTCTGCTATTCCCTGTCTCACTGCACGGCCCGGCAGGGGGACCCAGTGCAGGCCTTGGAAGAGGAGAGGAATGGAAGGATGGAGTGGGCAGAGGTGGCAACCAGCCAGCTGCGAACACAGCCCAGAGAAAGGCCGGCTGAGGTGAGCCCCTGCTGCTAGGTTGGGGTCCTATCCTCTTGCCGGCAGATGAACATCTCTGCTGAGCTGGCTGCTCTGCTGAGCTGGCCCACGGTGGTCCTTGGAGCAGGAGGGGCTGGGTGGGGCCTGCTTAGCCCATGGCCTGGTTCTGTGAGCCCAGTGTCCAGGGCCTGCCCTGTCCGAGCGTTCCTATCTGAACAGTGTCACCTGGGCCGAGAAGATCAATGTATTCACCCCCTCCCTCCGCCACGCATAGGAGATTCAGTTCAGGCCCCCTCGTTTTAGAATAATTCCAGGAAAGAATCGTCTGGAAGAATGCTTTCAATGTAGCTCTCCTTGGCCCCAGCTTGGAGTCAGCTCTCTTTCAAGTTGTCAAACTGATCGCCTGAACTCCTCCTGCCCAAATTAGCAAGACATCAATATCTTTCTTTCGGGGACTTCCAACATCTCCTCCAAAAGTTTCAAGTACCCCTGAGAGGTGACTCAGTCCAGGAGGGAAGTCCTGCCTCTAAACACCCAGCTCCAAAATGAAAAATTAAAAAAAAATTTCAAGGATCAGATGGAGGACGGTCAGATCTCCCTATCACATCGCTTTAGAAAATTCATCTTTCTTCGGAAAACGTTAAAATAACAGCTCGCATTGACTGAGGTGAGCCGTGGCCCAGACATGGTCTGTTATTCACATGCAATAACTCATTTATTCCTCACAAGCACCTCATGAGTAGGTGCTATTTTATCTCCAGTTCATTGACAGGGAACCGAAGCTCAGGGGCAATCAGTCCCGCTGTCCTCCACGGCTGGGCCACACGGAACCTGAGTCACCCGAGTGCCCTTTCCTTCCAGCCAGCCTCAGATGGGCTCTCCACCCCCCCACAGCAGGGGTGGTAAGACTCTCTCTAGGATCTCTGCCCCTTTCCTCCCAGAAGTTTCCTTGGCTGCCCAGAGAAATGGGGCACCCCTTGAATAAACGGCTTCTATTCCCAGGTTACACCTCACCAGGCACCAGCCCCAAATAAATCATTTCATTAGAGTTAATAACATAGTCCCCTGTAACTGCAAAGTGTTTCCAAATAGAGGGCCTTCTCCTCTGCTTTAATGAACAGATAAGAATCTTTGTCATTAACTCAGTGTTGGCTTGCATGCAAATGGCTATTCTTCTAGGCCCAGTGAGACTATTTATTGTTTTAAGTACAGGGGCTGCCACCCCGCCCTCCAACAAGCTCCTGTATGAGGAGCTCCCCTCTTCAGAGACCCTGTGACTACACTAGAGCCTGGAGGGCTGCCTGTCTTCACTCCAGCCACTCTCTGCTGGGCCCACGACTGGGTCTGGCTGCCACTCCTGGGACCTCAGCCTTCCCACAGCAGGTGGTGGGTGGAGGGGCTAAGCATTCGCTGCCTCTGGTTATTACTGCACTGAAGCTCTGTGGCTCCAACAGCCATCATGCATGTGTGTACGTGTGTGAGTGTGTACATGTGTGCATGCATGTGTGTGCGAGGGGCATGTGCACCCTGCAAGTGGGGCAGTGTATGAGCAGGGTGCTCAGAGTGTGCATTTACGATGTGTGCCCTGCGAGAGTGCAGGGAGCGTGTACGTGCGAGCGTGTGCCCTGTGTGCCCAGCACCCACAGAGCTGTTTCCTGCTCTCTGACCAAGGCTGCACTTTCACGTGCTTGGTGCTTTGTTGTTTCTTTGTGGGATGGAGGGTCCTCCTGTGGCTCTGGCACCACTGAAGCTGCTGGACTGTTCTTTCCTCCCCCTGTTCCCTTCTCTCCCCGATCCCTGGGGATGTGGTCTCTGCCCAAGGGGCTAACCAAAGTCCAGCTCCCCCAGCCCCTTCCTTGATGACAGAGCATTGTCCTGCCAGCGATGAGTCTGGAACTGAGCCTGGAGGGGAGGGGATTCTGGAAGGAGGACTCAGTGTACAAGTGTGTAGGGGGGAGGTTGGGCACAGGGAGGGGACCTGGCACAGGGATGTCCCCATGGGAGGGCTCCCAGCAGTGTTGATGAATTGCATCCCACCAACGGAGGGGTGGGCTCCGCTCTCTCTGCCTCTTGGAGGGGTGGAGCATGCGTAGAGATGGAGGTGGTGGGTAAGTTATGAGGGGAGACAGCAGGAAGGAAAGGGGAACCTTCCCTGGGCACCTCCCACCATTCAACCATCTAAGCTCCCCCACTCCTGTGTCTGGGTGGGGTCTGTTGGGTGGAGTCAACTCTCAGAGCAGGGATTGGGCTGCACAGCTCCGCTACAGATGGGGTGTGGAGGCCACGCCCAGGACCTGCTCAGCTTGCCTGTGCTCCCTGACAACTCCCCTGGCTGCCGGCCCCCTCGCTTTTGTGGGAGAAGCTATAGGATCAGCCCCAATGCTCTTGCCCTCTAGAACTGCAAGAGGCCTGCTGGAAATGTTTGTAATGGAGGAGGAAGAAAGTCATTCTGAAATTGCAGAAGGTCAGGAGGAAAAAGGCCCCTCCAGCCCCATGGTGGGGCCCAAAGAGGGCTGGGGGAGCTGCCCGAGGTCACCCAGGAAGGCAGTGGCAATCTGATGCTCCGGCCTGCTGGCCTAGCCTTAGAGGCCCTGAAGCTGGCTGCCTCACGCTCCAGCTGAACCCACTCTGCGGACAGGGCCATGGCCAGGCTCCTGACTGGGACACTGAGGGCCAGTACAGGGAGGGCCCTCAGAGAACAACTAATCCAGAACCCTGTCTCACAGAAGAGGGCCAGAGACTGAGGAAAGGTCACACTGAGGTTTGGGGCACCCAGGGCATGGGAAGCCAAACTCCCTGCCCAACCCAGGCCTCCCTGTGCACCAGGCTCCTCTTTCTCCCTGAAGATGAGAAGGGGTGGTACCCTCTCTCAGGCCTCTTCCAAAGCTGGGTGGTGGCAGCTCCCACCTCAGCAGCCCAGAGCTGCTGCAGGGCCCCCTGGCCAGTCCTCTGAGATCTGGATGGAGAGACACCTCCTCCCCCTCCCCACACCCACTCCTCTCAGCCAGGCCCCATCCTTCCAGCCAGGCTAAATACATGCCCCCTCGTAATCCTCAGCTGTGTCTGACACCCCAGGCATCTGGTGAGCCCTCCCAGTGCCTCCCCCACACCAGCTCCACCCTCCTCCAGGCCTCTCGGATGCACTGCCTGGCTTCTGCATTGCTCTGTTGGCTCTGCTCAGAGTGCACGCATAGGCCACTTTGCACCTCTTTGTATATTTCTCTGAATGCATGATACCATTTCTTCAGGTATGGTCAGTCTCCCCCATCAGACTGGGTATTCCCTCCTGCCTGGGAGCCACTGTAGTACAGGGCCTATTCCTCTTCCGTCAGACTGGGGGCTCCCCTAGAATAGGATCTGGGCCTCTTGCATCAGACTGGGCACTCCCAGCGAGCAGACGATAGACAACTTGAACTTCCAAGCTCTGTCTCAGCCCTGGGATTCACTGCCTCTCTGGCACATACAGTGAGGGGTAGTTAACCATTTCCACCCCCCTTTGCTTCTTCACAATGCCCCCCAACAAAAATAGCAAACCTTAAACCCCCAGGAGCAGCTACCAATGGAAGCATCGAGTAGAGGATGGCAGAGCTGGCAAAGCCTGGAGACTGTCACCTCCCCGATCTCCCTCCCCACAGCAGCTGTCCAGCTAACAGCGTGGAGGGAGGGAGGGAGGTGTAAACTGGCAGGGCTGGGTGTGCCCAGGGCTTCCGGCCTGGAGGCCCAAGCACCACCAAGACTGAAGGCACTGGAAGGACACCTGGCCTGGGATTCTAGTTGAGGGTCTTGGCTTGCTCCAGATGTGGGCAGTGCCAGGCTCATTGCCACATCACCAGCCAATGCCAGAGTGAGAAGTGCCCCCGAGCCCTTGGACTTCCAGACTGGTGCTCCTGCCACTGCAACAGAATGATTCTCTGAACTCCCAGTCCCCACTGAGGAGGGTGGTGTGGAGCAGTGGGAAGACCGTGGTATTTGGAGCTAATGTCACCTGGGTTTGAATCCTGCCTCTGTGATTTATTTGCTGGGTGGCATGAGGTAAGTTGTATAACTTCACCGAGGCTCAGTTTTGTCCTCTGTAAAATGGGTATAGTAATGGTAACTACCTTACTTGGTTATTGAGAATAGTCAATAAAATGATGGATATGAGGTGCTTAGCATGCAGTGAGGTCTCAGTAAATGTCAATGATTATTTATTCAATAGTCCTGCTTCCTCTGTGCTTGGCACTCTGTCAGATCTATGGCAAGGATTTCGTAAACATCCACTGAGCCAACGTGGCAGAGGTGAGGGCCATAGGGACGGCCTCAGCTTCCCAGTGTCTCCAGCTCAGCCCCAGCAGCTGAAGGGACAGCCGGTTCCCCAAGGGAAAGGGCCAGGCGTCTCTGCTTGTGCCACCAGCTCTCCAAATAAGCCCAGCTCAGTGCCTTGCCCAGGAGGGGCTGCTGCTGCTCTGCTTTGAGCAGCTGGATGTCCATCTACTGTGACAGTCATCTGCGGATGGTGTTCCCAGTGCGGGGAGGGAGTGCGGTCTGTCTAGCAGGGGTGGAGACCAAGCACCTTTGGTCTTCCATCTGCCCCCAGCGCTAGCCACCATCTGTGCCTTAAGCGGGGGTCCCACAGCCTTGCCCCCACCACTGAGCACATCAAATCCTTAGAGACCCTTCCCACCTCCCCCCCACCTGCAAATCTTCTCAACCGCCTTCCCTTTCACTTGCCAGTGTCATCAGTTGCCTGAGGACATAGCAGAAAGTGGGTAGGTTTGGCGCTGCCGCCAGGTCACTTCTAAGCTGGAGAACTTGGGCGATTACTTGCCGTCTCTTTGCGCTTGTCTCCTCATCTATAAAACAGCAGTAATTCCTATCTTCCAAGACTTGCTAGAAATCTGAGCATTGAAGCAGCAGGGCCTCTTAGGGAGGCCGGGGGATACTACCTAAACGTGCTGATAGGTTTTCCCAAATCGGGAGATGAGGGCTCAGAACTGGTGATGTGCTGGCTGAAGGCCACCTAGCAAATGCAGGACCCAGCAATCCCTGCCAACCTATCTTAGAAAGTTTTGTCCCTTCAAATGAGAATTTTCCTTTTTGGTCCATTTATTGTATTTTTAATTTTATCATTTGGGCTCCAGGCTTCCCTCCCCCACCTCCCCGAAGCCTTCTTTTTGGGGGAGCACAGTGCCTGGCGCATACTGAGTGCTCGGTCAATACTGGGTGAAGGCACGGTGGAGCGTCCAGGGCGGGTGCAGGCCGTGTGCGGGCTGGGTGGCCGCGAGCACTGGGGCAGGGACTGCTCCAGGCAGTTTCTCCGCGTCTCCCGCTCTGCCTGCTCCGCCCAGCCGTCTGAGCAGCCTCATTTTGCTAGCGAGCTGATTCATGGGCCTGCCTCTCTGGTGCTCCTTGAGCAGCTCTCTGTCAATAACTGTTCTTTACAAGGTCCCCTGATTCGTTTTCGGGGTTGAAGACAAATTTTTAAAGAGGAGTGCGGTGCCAGGGCCATTCCAGAGGGGCTGTTAACTTAATGTCCTGCCTCACTCCCGCCAAGCCTGCTCCCGCTTGAACTCCATGAGGGTCAGGAGCTGACGCTTCCAGCAATTGCTTCTGAGTCCTCGCATTTGGACAGGGAGTGAGGGATGAAGAGAGAGAGACACAAATTACAGGACGGGGCAGCAGGCATGGCCCTGGCTGTGTCCCGAGGTGTGCTGTGTGACTTTCGGCCGACTGCTCCTCCTCTCTGGGTCCTCGTTTCTCTGCTGTGAAAGCCCGGATGCCGGCCAACACCAGCACGGCAGTATCCACTTTCCTCCTGGGGCTGCCTGGTCCCCCAGGTTCATTTGGAAAGCGGTCTCTGCAGCTCCTGTCTCCTCCCCGTCGTCCCCACCGGGACAAAGCAGTTGGCAGATCCTGCCCCTGAGCACTGTTTGCACCCAGCTGTCTGTTCCTCCTGCCCAGCTCAGCGCCTCATGCTTCCTGCTGCAGCACCCTCCGAACAGGTCCTCGAGCCCCGCCAGACCCCTTCCTTCACCCAGCAAGAGGGAAGGAGCTGAGCCTCAAGTCTAAGCCTGATTCCCAAGTCCATGTTGAACCTACCACCCCCTCGCTGGCATCCGTATCTCTGCCTCTATTTTTTTGGTGTGTGTGTCTCTTCTATCACAAGGGACTCATATTCCAGGCATGTGGGAAGCAGGTGCAAAGTCATGGCAGGAAAAGAAAGTGCAGAGTGTGAAGTATGTAGCCCCTGGGCCTTTGCACCAGCTACCTGCTTCCTGGAAGGTCCTCGTCCTTGTCCTCAGCAAACTCAGCTTAAGTAGGTCTTCTCCCCTCCTCCTGTGTGGCCCTTCAACCCAGGGCCAAGCTCCATTATCAGCTCAGATGACAGATGGCAGCTGACCTGTCCTTCTTGCGCACAGGGCTGGGGGCTCCTTGAGGGAGGGCCCATGGTTTTGACTCCCAGACTTCCTGGCAGGGCCCAGTGCATAGTAGGAGCTTAATGTGTTGAATAAACAAACAGCTCCACGTTCCAAGTTTAACATCAGCAACCACCCCACGCTGCACACGCCCCCAAGCCCGGATATTCTTCCTTGACTCACGTCTATACCCTCTTCCACTCTCTAAGAACCCCAAGGGGTGACTTGGATCACATGATTTTCCACACCGATAAGGTGTAAGGTGGGAGAATTTACGAAAGTCCCCAAACATGGGATAATTCGAAAGCCATTTACAGTTTGCATTTGGATTTTAATTTGCTAGGCAAACATTTGTTGAGCACTTGCCAATTCCAGGCATCATGTTAGGCACAAGGAGGTTAAGAAAGATGACTGAGACCTCCATACTCCTCTAGGAGTACACAGTCAGTGCGTGTTTTTGAATGGCGGGTGTCTGGTGTTCTGGGGACTCAAGAGCCTTCCTGCCAAGCCCCCCTGTGGTTCTGCCCTGGGTACAGCATTCCGGCAGCTCCCTTGCCTCCTGCCACTGAAGCTATCTATGCCTGTTCTTTGTTGCCAAACACATCATGGGCAGAGCTGTTGATCGCTAGCTTGCTTTCAGACCATGCCTTACCCAAACACTGAGACCTGGTTGTAGCAAAGCCCATTCACTGAGACCCTCTACATGCCGCTGCCTGTGCACGCCAGGAGCCGTGCAGAGCGCTTTCCATACATGATCTCATTTGGTCCTACAACCTCCCCATGGGCTGCATGACCAGGTGAGCAGATATTGTGGAAGGCCGGATTTCCTTCCTTGGAGGGCAGAGCATGTTCTGGCAGGTACCATTGCCACCCCAGTCCTGCCGCCAGTTGTTCCCGGGACAGATGCAGGTGGCTATTGCTTTCCCTCTCCCAGGTGGTGGCTACAGCCATCTGTCCCTGGGCACCGGGTCTGGCCAGGCAGCCTGGCTCAGGCTCCTGCCCTTCTCAGGCCTGGAGCTCCTGTACCCCTTGGGTTGCTGCCCATGCTGGGGAGTGGTCTTCCAGGGCCACGGGAGACTGTGTGCGCACTCACAGGCCAAGTGTGCTGTGGGGTACCCCCTGGTGCAGACATGCATCCCAACATGCCTGTGCTCTCTCCTGCCTGGCTGTCTGACCTGGCAGCCCCGGGGCCTCCCCCACCAGCACAGAGAGGAGGAGAAGGGAGGCATCTGCTGAGACACGGCACTGGGGAGGGACCCCCTCCGAGAGGTGGGCTGCAGGAAACGGGAGGAACTCGGGCGGGTACACCAGCCCTCCCACCTCTCTCCTTATTCTCCTGTGCCCTCCCCCTGTCCCAACTCATTTCACTACAGTCCCCAAGCCTTGGCCTTCCCTCCTCTGAGCCAGTTAGAGGAGACGCTTCTTCATGGGGGCACATTTCCGGGTCAGCATCTCCTCCAGCCCTGGACGTGGGCTTCCCACAGCACCAGAGGGTCTTCAGGGACCTGAATGGTGGGGGGAGGAAAGGCAGGACCCCGGCCTGATCAGTCCAGCCGTTTCCATCTCATGTCCCGTGGTGTGCCTGCAGTGTGTGTGTGCGCGCGTCTGCACGCGAGGAAGAGACAGAGCCAGCCACCACGTACTGTCTGTGCACGGGAGCTTTGCCCCCACCTCCAGTCTGACCGCCTCCGTTTATTTAAGAAAAATCCGACACAGTGGTGGGTAGAACCCCAGAGAAGAGTGGCTGTGAGCCGGGGCAGGGGAGACACCTCATCCCCCCTCAGGTCCCTCACAGCACTCCCTGGTGCCAGCTGCCCCCAGATTCTGCCGTGTGGGACGTGGGTGGCAGCCTGCCCTGCTACGGAGAGGGAGGAGTGGTCGCAGAGCAAGGGGCGGCTAAGGCGTCATAGTGTGGCCCCCGCTGCGGGGGAGGGGGAGGCAGAGGCACCCAGGTCTCCCGCTCTGGGGCGTGGCTGGCTACAGCTGGATCCAGGACTCCTCCCCTGAAGGTCCCTTCCCAGAGCCCTTGGGGCAGAGGAGGGAGTCCTGAGAACTCAGGAAGGTGCCTGGCTTGGCACCAGACCCCTCCGTAGAGTCAGGAAGCCAGGAGATGCTACAGCCGTCCCCTACCTCCAGATGTTTTGTCCACAGCAAGATCCTTGGCAGGGCAGGCAGCCGCCGCCTCCCCACCCTGCTGGACAGAAATCCCTGAATATTGGTTTGAGAAAAGTCTTTGTGCAGCCTGTGACACAAGACCCCCCAGCATCCCCTGCATTGGGGATGACAGGGGACATGGGAGGCGGGGGCCGGAGCACAGTGTCGGCCCACTTCGCCCCAAGCTTGGCCTCCTGGCCTCACCTTTGGGGCAGGGGTTGCCTAGGACAGGAGGAGGTTTGGAAAAGGTAGAACAAAGGCTTGGATTGCTTTCCTCCCCGCAAGCCACTGGAGGAAGAGCCCTCCACCCGCAGGGGCAGAACAGGGTGACGGTGTGGGGCGGCAGGAGGACCAGACACAGAGGCACCCGCTGGGCACTGAGCAAAGCGGTAGGGGCGGGGAGTATAAAATCAGTCAGCTGCCCCGCGTCAGTGAGCTGGGGGTCCCGGCTGCATCCCACCCAGAGCAGACCCGTGGGGGCATCCCTGCCACCCTGGCTGGCGCCTCTAGGCAATCTCTTTGATTCTGCGCATGTAATTGTGCAGGTCCGGGGGTGGAGTGGGCCGCGTGGTGCCCGCCACATCCGGGCAGCCCCAGCCCAGGTCCTCTTCGTCCTCCTCATCCTCTTCGCCGGCGGGCACTGAGTCATACGCCAGCTCCTCTGAGGGCAGCGTGGTGAAGGTGGTGAACTTGACCCGTTTGCGCTTGGAGGTGGGCGAGCTGGCGGGGTCCTCAGCCTGGTCCCGGGCCGAGCCGCCCGAGGAGCCGTCGCCCCGGCCGTGCACCTGGCTCTGGACGCTGGTCTGGGAGCTGCCGCTGCTGTGGTGGTCACCGTGGCAGCAGGCGGGCACGGTCTCCAGTGGGTTGCCGGTGGGTGGCGAGAGCTCCCCTTGCACCCGCAGCGGCTGCCCGTTGCCCAGGAACACCCAGTGGTGGGAGTGGTCCATGCTGGTCTGGCCCTCGGGCGGGATGCGCTTGTGCCGGTAGCGCAGCACGAAGACGATGCAGTTGATGAGGAAGACAAGGATGGCAAGGCAGAAGACGCCCAGCAGTGCGTACATGCCGATCTCCAGGTCGGTCAGCCCCCGGGGCATCTGAAGGAAGCCGGTGGGCAGCGGCAGGAAGTCCTCTGTGGGCGGTGCGGCCGGGCTGGCGGTGCCCAGGCCCGGGGCCTCCGGGGCGGGTGCCACAGAGCCAGGCAGGCCGGCTCCCCGGGCCTCGTCCTCGCCCCCGCCAGGCCCTGGCTGGCTGGGGCCCGGGTAGTCGTAAGTGGGGTCCTCCTCGTCCCTTCCAAAGTGCACCCGCAGGCCCACGGGCGTTGTGGCCAGCACACTCTTGCGCTTGGTCTTCTGGCAGCTCTCAGCGATGGTTAGCTCGGCCCGGAGCAGCTCCCCTGCCCCCTCCGCCTCGGCCACCACCAGTGGGAAGGCCCGGTCCTGTGTCACAGTGGCCACATGCTCATCCAAGCTGCTCACCAGCAGCCCGTAGTCCCGGGGGCTGTAGAGGGAGAGTGGGGCCGTGGTGCCATCACTATAGGAGAGCCAGAGGCTCAGGAGGGCTTCCTGGAGGAGGAGGAGAAGGGGACAGGTGTCAGAAGGCTGGGTCAGCTGGCCTCCCTGCTAGATCCTGAGCTCCGTGAGGGCAGGGACCAAGCATCTCTGGCTCCCTGCTGTATCCACAGCACTGGAACTGTGCCCGGCATGTGGTAGGCACTCAGGAGCAATTGCTTGAGTGAGAGTCTCAGGTTGCGGGGAGGGTAAACAGCAGGCTTCGGCATCCAGGCCTCGTACTGCTCTCAGGATTTCCTCACCCACTTCACCCCTCTCCCCTTGATGAGCGGAAGGTAAGTTCTGCCTTGGGGCTACCTCAAGTCCTTTCTGCTGCAGGAATAGCCCCATATCTCCATGATCACCCCCATCAGAAAACTGGCAATTGATTTAAACACCCACGCCCAGCCTCCTCTGTGGCCAAAACCTGAGAATTGTCCTCCCTGCAGATGAGAGAAGCGATTGGCCTGCTGTCGTGGAGCAAGTTAGGGACAGAAGACCCCTGTGTCCTGACTCCTGGCTTGGTGCTCGATGCCCACCTCCTCACTTCCCAGGCCCGTCACCTGCCACCTTTCCGCCTTCATCCAGTGGCCAGTGCCCATGGTGTGTGGTTGGAGCTGCAGAGATGGGTGAGGGTACTTCCTGGGGGTGGGGCAGAGGTGGCAGCTCTCTGTGAATCCAGGAGGGAGACCCTCAGCGGGAGGCTCAGAGGGTAGACAGAGCCTCCATCACCTAAAACCCTAATCTGGGGACTCGTGGTGCAAGGGAAAGGCAGACTCCCCAAGTTCTCCTTCCACACCCCAGACTCCCTGGCTGGTGGACTGGGCAGCCAGTTACCTGCTTGAGGAAGCTGAGGGTCTGCTGGGCAGCCGTGGTGGCCAGGATGGTGTGGCTGCTCCCAGGGCTGGGCCGCAGGGAGAGGGCCAGGCTGGCCACCACCTGGGCCTGCAGTTGTGTGATGCTGACCTTCTCCTCCGTCACCGTCAGCAGCGTCTCCCCGAGCACATCCTCCGTCAGTGGGGACACCACCTGAGACAGAGTGGGGCAGGGGTGGGAGAGAGCCAGGAAAGCGGCACCTCCCCCCACCAAGATCCCCAGCCAGGGAGCCATCCCAGCACTGCTGGGAGAGGGGCCCAGAGGGGTGGGGCGGGCTGGGAGGCAGAGGGGCGGGGAGAGGTCATGAGAGGGTCAGGCAGGAACACAGAGGAAGGAGGTGGGCTGACTGTAAAGGAAACAACCATCCCCACCCACGCCGGGAAAAATAGTAAATGATGTGCCTCACTGTCAGGCAGACAAAAGGGAGTGGTGGGGACTGTGGCAAACAGGGGAACGCATGCTCATGTGAAGGGGGCACCAGGATGGGCTCCAGCTGATTGTTGCCAGGTGGGAATGTGGGCCCCCTGTTGCCAGGTTTATTTTTTATAAAACCAGAAATCTAGATTTTTTTTTTAAAAAATGAGAACCCCCCCAGTTTTTAAATGTTTGATCAATTATCTTATTAATACAAGCCAAATGTGTCTACAGGCAGAGTCCAGCCCATGGGTCACTACTTAAAATTTCTTTCTTTTTTTTTTTTTCTTTTGAGACAGAGTCTCGCTCTGTTGCCCGGGCTAGAGTGCCATGGCATCAGCCTAGCTCACAGCAACCTCAAACTCCTGGGCTCAAGCGATCCTCCAGCCTCAGCCTCCCGAGTAGCTGGGACTACAGGCATGCGCCACCATGCCCAGCTAATATTTTCTATTTTTGGTAGAGACGGGGTCTCACTCTTGCTCAGGCTGGTCTCGAACTCCTAAGCTCGAACGATCCGCCCGTCTCAGCCTCCCAGAGTGCTAGGATTACAGGCGTGAGCCACCGTGCCCAGCCACTAATTAAAATTTCTTAGGTGAATGATTCCTACCCAGACACTCAATTGCCAGGGTAGATATAAGTCAGGGAAGGTCACAGTTGAGTTCCTAGATCCCCAGACTTTCCTTCCTGGCCTCTAGGGCTTGCTGTCAGGGAGGGTCTGCCTGAGTTCCCACACCAGGGAGGCTAAGCTGATAAAGGTTGCTAAGGCTGGGAGTGAGAACCTTCAGCACAACGAAGCTAAAAGGGCTTGACCTTTGATGGTGGAATTTCAGACAGGGGGTTGGCAGGGGGGGAAGAGCACTCTGGGGCCCAGCTGGGGCTGCTCCCAGAGGCCGAGGCTCTGGGAGCACTGAGTTCTCCACCCCCAGGTAAACAGGGCTCCTGACATTTTCCCTCTGTGCTGAGATGGACAGAGCCCGTGCCTACCTTAAAGGGGGTGGTGCCCGGCTCCAGGCCCGCCAGCGTGCTGCTGTCCACCATGTGTGCCACTCGGGGGTCGCCCACCCGCATGAAGTCACTTACTAGGTCAGTGACCTCCACCAGCCAGTCGGGGCCCAGCATGGTGACCACCTGGTCGGTGCCCTCGGACGAGGTCGTGTGGAACTGGGTGAAGACCTGCAGGGTGGCGTGCTGGTACTGCAGGGTGCAGCCGCGGCTTGCACTCTGCCGCCGCTCCTCCTCCTCCTCCTCCTCGTCCTCGCTCTCCCGGGCTGACCTGGGGCGGGGATGCGCCGGAGTCAGGGCTGGCTGTACTGCAGGCTCCTCACCCTGGCTCCAACCTGCACAAGCCATGTCCCCTCAGCCTTGCCCTGTTGGCTCCTCCCTGCTCGCTGTGAGTGGGAAGCTCTGCAAACAGCAGCCTCTCCTCTGGCTCATGCCTTCCATCTCTGAGTTTGGAGCCAGCAGTCCCAGCCTGTCCTCTCCTTGAGAGGTACCTCCTTGACCCTCCCTTGTCCCTCCCTGCCTCGGCTGGGCTTAACCCATGCCTGGGAATAGCTGGCATCAGATACTAGCAGGAGCTGCTGCCTCTTTTTCAGCACTGAGCACACGCCTGGCACGTTCTAAGCTCTAAATGGGAGCAAAGGTGCCGGGGCAAAGACTGCCACAAAGCTCAGCTGAATCGTGTCCTGCGGTTGTGTGGAAAGCAGGACCCGTAAGGGACGAACTCAGATATTTAGCGGAGGAGATTTCCAAGCAAGGTGTGGAAAGTGCAGCCTGGTTTCCTCGCGCTGCTTTTAGCAAAATGTGAGAGGAGAGAGATAAATTAATAAACCGTTAAGCAAAAGGGAACCTGGACTTGATGATTTGGGAGATTCTCAGCTTAGGCAAATTGCAAAAGATGCTAAAATCAGGAGATTCACTGCCTGGAAGGTAGGCTCTGGAGAGAAAGTCCGAATTTCTCTGCGGTTAGGGCTTTGTTAGTGTTTTGGAAGGATCGAACAGCCAGAATTATTCACTCACACAGAGGGCTCTGTTACCTGGGTCAACTAATTTAATCCTCACAACAGTCCTATGAGGTAGGACCCATTTTATTGTGCCCATTTTACAGATGAGGAAACTGAGGCACAGAAAAGTTATCCAAGTTCACACAGCCAGTAAAGAGCAGAGTCAGGATTCAAACCAGGCTGTCTGGCTTCAGAGCTGACTACATCCTCGCTACTCAAAGTGGTGTCACCATCTCCCTGGAGCTGCTCGGAAATGCAGTCACAGGATTTACCTCACGACCCAATCCATCAGAGCCTGTGTTTTAACCGGAGCCCTAGGTGACTCATGTGCACATTATACAGTTTGAGCATCTTTTGTCTCCACTACCTTGCTCTTCCAAATCTCTGCTGAACTGAACTCAGCCCAAGTCTCCTTTCTCTGCCTGTTTTTCTCACCACCTGCTTCTCTCTCCAAGCCCGCCCCACTCCCGCTCTGAGCCGCCTGCCACTGTCCCTTTCTCCTCCTCCCCGCTGGGCTGTCTCTCCAGCAGCGCCGAGTGGGTGAGTGGAGTGTGGTGAGTACACACGCATACGCCGCGTACCTGGGCACTCAGGTGTGTGAGCTTGCACCCATGCAAGGGAGCCTAGGTGTGAGTCACCATGTGCCCGCGCTCAGGCACTCACCGGCGTGCCCTCGGTGTGCCCAGGCTGGGGCACAGGGGCACAGGTGTGTGTGCTCCTGCGTTAGCATGTCTGCTCCAGTCTGTCTGCCTGACTGCTCTCTCACTCTGTCTCTCCAACCAACTCCTTTCCACTGTCCTTTAAGACTTAGCTTCAGAGTCACTTCTTCCAGGAAGCCTGCCTTGACTTCTTCTGGAGGAAGAGGGGGTTCTCTCCTTGTGCTACTTGATTCCCTACACACAGGGCTTCCCATGTACTGACACTGAGTTATGTACATGGCTCTCTCTGCTGCTGGACTGAGAGCTTGGCTGGGTCTGGCACCAGCCATATTTACCCAACCTCTTAAATATCCACCAGTGCCGGGCACACAGTAGCTGCTCAGTGAAAGTTTGTGGACTGCATAACCAACCTAAAGACCATATATCCTTAGGGCCTTATAATTATATGCAGATCAGACTGTGTGCCAAGACGGTGTCCACCAGTGAGTATCCTGAGTATGTGCTGTGTGGGAGGGGCTGTACCTCCGGTCGGGGAGGATAGGTACCCTCCAGCCCTTCACTTGGCTGAGGTGGGCATCCGAGAGCTCAATGTGCAAGGGCAGCTTGGGGACCCAGACTGTCATTTCCAGGGGGGCATTGAGGACGTCGTAGCGGAAGGTGACCCTGGCGTTCATGGACCCTCGAGACTCCTTTCCGCTCACAAACACGTAGTCGCAGCTGCTGGATACCTGGAGAAAGGGAGAAACAGTTGGCACGTCTGGCCCTACAGGTCTTCCTGTGGGGCAGTGCAGAGGAGTCCCGGGAGGCTGAAGGGGAGAGGCCAGGTGGGAGGAGGTGCCAGCCCCCATCCCAGCTTCTGCTCTTTCTCCCAAGATCACCCCTTAGTGCCCACTGGGGGAGGTTCTGCTCCTTGGTAAGAAGCCAAAGTACAAATATTTTTATAAGGGCTGTTTCTGACTGGTCAGAGCCACACCTTGGAACGTGGAACCTTGTCCCATGCCTGGAACCAGGTGTCTGGCAGGTGGAGTCCTCCATCGTACAGAGGAGGACACGGGGCGCTGGACTGGGCTGGGAGGAAGTCGTGGCGGAGCGGGTGGGGACGGGGGTAGACCCATGCCTCCGCCACAGCCCTCTGGCTCGGATGCCCCCAGAGAACGCGCAGCTGTTAAATTTCAGGTGAGGGGCTGCTCTAGGCAGGTGTGGAGGGGAGGGGATGGGAGAGGAAAGCTCAGGATCAGAGAACCTGATGGGTGGATGGCTGCCACCAACGGATGTGGCTTTTGTAAATGCACGCCCACCTGGACACCAACTTGCATTTCGAGAGGTTCCCTGGGTGGAAACCACATGCCTGCTGAGTATTTGTTGGTGGACACTTGTGCCTATTCACAGAGGTGTCACTGCCAGTACTTCAGGGCAAATGCAGGTGGGCGTGTGTGTTACATGTGCCCACGCACACACCTGGCACACCCGGAGGGGGCCCAGTGTGCACATGCATCTAGACACTCCTGCCGGTGCGTGCCCATGGGTGCACAGCTTGTGTCTGGCATGCAGAAGGGGGCTGCTGAAGGCTCTACGGGGGAGATGGAGGGGCTGGGACCGTGGCTCGTCCCTGGAGATGAGACCCTGGACCATCCCAAACCCTTCCAGCTTCCTTCATTGCCTCGGAGTAGTGGGTGGAGGGCCATGGGGACAGCAGCCCTGCCAGAAATGCTCAGTTCCCACTTTGGAAAGCAGAGAATTCCATCGGCAGGTCCACAAATTCCATTTAGAGTGTGGCAAACTCCATAAAGAACCTTGCATGTATCTCATTGAGATTTGTAACCATTTAGAATCTTCACTCGTTCCCTTTGGTATCTCGTGACTTTGTTCTGGTCTGCTCTGGGGCTGGGGCAGGGGAGTCTGGGCGGCAGAGAAGGTGTGAGTGACACCCTTGGGAGCAGGCCCATTTCTTCCCGTCCCTGCCATGAGCAGTGGTCAGCCCTACGGGCCTTGGTGTGGCTTCTCTGAAGGAGGTGATGGGGTGCACTGAGCCATCTGCTCTGGCTCCTTGGAGGGCTTCCCTCCTGGATCAGGGATGGGTGAGGTGGCCCTGAGTCCCCCCAGACCCAAAGGGGCCCAGAGGCAGGGCATGGAGAGCCGTGAGTGAGCAGGAGGCCACCCGCATCCCCCTGTCCCCGCTCTCCTTCAAGCTTTGTAATTGACACGAACAGGAAACAAATCCAGTTGTCTCATCGGCTGATTGTGGCACCTGCCGGAGGCTGGCACAGCAGTTGGTTTGCCCACCCACAGGTACCAGGACATCTTCTGTCACTGCCCACTCCACTTCCTCCTCTCCCCAGTTGCCTCTGACCACTGTCCAAAGCCAGGGAAGGGACAAACCTGCAGCTCTCCTGGGGAGGTGGCAAAGTGGCCATCTGAGTCACACGAATGTCCTATATGCTGGGCTGTGGAGGACCCAGGGCCAGACCCTACCCAGAGCGTCCCAGGGGTGGGGAGTTGGTGGCTGGGAGGGGCCCGTGGGAGCTGGAGGGGCCGGGGCGTGTGCCAGGAGTGCGGCCGCCAGGGCACAACCTGCACTCCGGGCCTGACTCATGTGCTTCTTGGGGCTCCCTCCCTGGCCCCATCTCCTTCACCTGACCTCCAGCACCAGGGGCAGGTCAGGTTTTTGAGGGGTCCGCTCGCCCCACCTGCCCCGTTTCCTTGCTCCGTGTCTGTCGCACACCAGGGCTCAATAGTGACTTGCCGGGTCAAGTTCCAGTTGCCGACACTGCCTTCTCCCCTCTGGCCTGGCAGCGGTCTGTTCCCTATTCCTACAGGAAGTCTCCAGGACGGAAGCAGGACCAGGGGCAGGGAGCGGGGCACCGTGGGAGTCGTGGGGGGCAAGAGACTTGGGAATGAATGTTTCAGAAAGGCGCAGTGAAGCTTAGGAGGAGGAAGGCCCGTGCTGTGGGAGGAAAGGGACCAGCCGCCCCTGCAGCAGGGGGGCCCGGAGTGGGGCGGGGTGTGTGGAACGACGAGTGAGAGTGAGCTGCCTGGACTCTGGAGTGAGGTTCCGCTTCCCTGAAGGCACGAGGCCTTCTTCCCCCGTGCCGCCGCCTCCAGGAAGCCTACCTTAATGATGTCCTCGTTGTCAGACTCGCATTCCACGAGGGTGGAGACATCTAGGACCAGGCCAGTCACCTCGATGGCAATGACCTTGACGGGGATGGCCACTGTCCGGCCAGTTAGGATGGCCGTGTTGATGATCTCTGTGTCCTACACAGAGGGAGGAAAGGAGAGGGGGCTCTGCCTGTGGCCCCCTTCTCTCCTGGGGCACGCTAGCCAAGGCCCTGGCTCACAGCTGCTCCTACTCCTCAGACGCACGGCCTTCCCCCGGGGACGCTCGCACATGTCCGGCCTTCTCAGACGGTCTGCTCACCTGGCCTTCGGCAGGAGCCTGGGGGTCTACCTCACTCTGCTGCCAGGACACAGCCCTTCCCAGGGGTCCGCCATCTCCTCTCAAACAGCTTGCATCCTCCCTGGGACTCATGCGGTAATGTCCCGCACGTTCACCTGACCATTCAAGGTGCCCTGGGCTGGTCCTATGTCCCCCTGGCTGGTCCCAGACAATCATTCCAGCCTCACTGCCCCACTACACTTTCTAAACCCTTTGCCCCTTTGAACAAACTACTCACATTCCCACCACGGCACCTTTGCGCATGTGACCCCCTGCCTAGGGTGCTCCCCTCATCTCTGAGAGCTCTTCCTCCCCTGTGACCTTCAAGATTCAACTGCATGGCCACCTCCCCCTGCAAACTTCCCAAGTGGCCGTCTGTGGTGACTTCTCCCACCTCTGCCCCCCTCAGCATCCGCTGTCCTCCTGGCACCAGGCACAGAGCACCGCCTGTCTCCTGTGACTGCACACATGCACCCCTGGGCGCGGGAGGCGGTCACACACACACACACACACACACACCCCTCTGCACATACTCTCGGTTGTGCACATTCCTGCCATGCGCACACATGCGTAGGCACAGGCATCCACTGGCCCAGTCACCTGCCCACTCACCATGGCCAGGGGCAGGATGGCCTGCACGTCCCGCTGAATGACTGTCAGCTCGGTGACTGCCCGCTCCAGGTCGGGCAGGGCGCCGTGGCCGCGGTAGTCGATGTGCCACATGATCCTCCGCTTGACTGACTGGCTGGTGAAGTTCTCCATCTCAAAGTCCAGCTGCAGGATCTCCAAGGGGCCCTGGCCCTCCCTGCCAGGGTTGGTTGGGGAAGGAAGGAGAGCAGAGGAGGAAGGGCTGGGAGAAGCCCCAAAGCTCAGAAGCCCTCAGTGGGGACGCCACCCCTCCTTTGGCCACTGCCCACTGGGACCCTCTGAGCCTCCTCCAGCCCATCTGAGGTGTCCCAGCCCCAGGATCCTGCCGAGGGGCCCGGATCCCAGAGGCCCCATCAACCGAGTTCCAGCCCTCTGTAAGTCCAGCCTCCTGCATAACGGATCGCCCCACCACCCCAACAGGTGGCTGCCCTGCAGAGGTGGTAGATTCACCACCCCAGGCTTACCAGGGGGGCAGGGGCGTGCCCTGAGCCCAGGCCACATCCACGGTGGCCGTCGAGTGCTTCGCCCCAGTCAGCAGCTCCGAGGTCACATGCCACTGGCCACTCCGTGACTTGGTGCCTAGAAGGGTCACGCCCTTCTTGGCCTTCACCCTGAGATGAAGGGGGAGGCAGAAGAGGGAGAGGGTCAGGTGAGAGCCCAAGGGCTGGCCACCTGGCCACCACCCCTAGGCTGGTGTTGTGGGGGAAGTAGGTGAGCTAAGTTCCCCTGAGTGCTAGACTCAGTGTTTAGGGAAATCTGGCATTGTGGCTGAAACCTCTGGCCCTCAGTGGAAGCTGCAACTCCTTCTACCATATCCCTGCCAAGAGTTTGCCTGATCTCTGCTTGCATACCTCAGCGACAGGGGACTCACTACTTCTGCACACATCACAGTCCTTTTTCAGGAAGCCCATCTTCCCTGTACGTAGCTGAAATATAACAGCCATGGGTGCTGCTGGGGTGAGAGAGAACAGCTCTTCTCCATCTTAGCTGTTACAGTTCTTCAGAAAACCCAAGAGGCGTGTAGCTGTTCTCTGACTCCTCTTTTCTCTAGTTCCTCCAATTGTTTTTTTGCCATAGTTTCAAATCACTTCAGAGCCTAGCCACCCTCCTCCGGAAAACTATGAACACACAAGGTGCAGTGTCCTACACTAAATACAACACGTCAGCTGCACTCAATTATAATGAACAGTAACTAATGCAGGATGATTATCACCTCCCTAATTCTACGTGCTCTGCTTCTATTAACGCAGCCCAAGATCTCTGATGACTGATTTAATTGATATCCACATTCAGGTATCAACCACTAAATTAGGTATGGCCCTGTCCAAAAATATTTGAACTTTAAGGTAGCACACTCAGGAGAGAGGGCGATACTTAACCTGAGGCCAATGGTGACGTTTCAAGTCCCATGCATAGTGCTTGGGGGTGCATTTTGGTGGAGCCTTTCCTATGTCCTCAGAATCACCCAGCATGACTCAAAGAGTGGATTCCTACTGTGAAGTATCATTATGTTTTGTGGGGATGTGATACAGTTTAAGGCATTTTTGAATTTATGAACTGTGTCCTTCTCAAGATATAGAAAGACCTGGGACCCCTGAAAATTTTTCTCCCAACTCTAGGATTGGGAAATGTCCCAACACACACACACACACACAAAGTGTCCTCTTCATCTTTTGGCTCCCAGCTAAGAGGACAATCTATGATCTCCATTTGGTCTTGGTCTCCTCATCTGTAAATTGGGAGAGTTGCACCAGCTTATGTCTCAGGGGCCTTCCAGCCCTGGACGCCCACGCTTGCAACGTGGGTGTGGGTGAAAATGATAGTTCCTCTTTACCATGATGCCATTTCAAGGGGATCCGGAAATATGGCCATTAGACAGATAAGAACACGGAAGCTCAAATAAGCGAGGTGTCTTCCTGAGGGTGCTCAAGTGATCAATGGAAGAGCTGGGGTTCGGATGCCCAGCAGGGATCCAGCTTGGGTCAGGCATGTACTTGATCTTGGAAGGTAAACCAGCCCCCTACCGACCGGTAGCCCCCCTACCTTAGTGTGAAATGCTCCAGGCTGGGGCTGGAGGGAGAGGAGGAGTTGGGGGCCAGGTACAGGAGGATGCTGAGCACTTCCCCGGGCTTGAGGGGCCGGTCGGGCAGACGGATCATCAGGTTGCTGTCCAGCCTGTGCTCCTGCAGTGTCCTCCTGGGGGGCGGGCGGAACAGACTGATGCTCCCGATGCGCAGGAGGGGGTGCTGCGTGGGGCTCTCCGCCCGGGCCCCTGTACCGGGCCCAGCCCCCCGACGGGAGCCCCCACAGCCCCCCGACGCATCGGGGGCGTGGAGGGTGTAGTAGAGCTCCGCCTGCTGGCTCTCCCCGGCCGCCTCGGGCTCCAGCCCGTCCGGAGACTTGTGGCGGGCCGTGGGCGGGGCGGCCGGGGCCGGGGGCCCAAACCAGGCCAGGGGCAGCTCGGCGCGCACGAGACACGTGGCCAGGCCCCCGCTGAGGCGGCAGGAGCTCTTGACCTCCCGGGCGTCGCGGAAGGCGTGCAGGCGGACGCAGGGCAGCCGCTCCGTGACGCCGAAGTCGTCCCAGTCCCGGCCGGCCACGTAGAACAGCACCTGGGCGACAGGCTGCGAGGCGGGCACGCGGGCGCGGACGATGAAGGCCCGCACCTTCCAGTTGACCGTCAGGCGCTCGGGGACGTCCAGGGTGCTGGACGGCTGCAGGAGCTCCCGCGCTACCACCTGGCTGGTGCTGAAGGGCCCCAGGGAGACGTTGAGGACGGGCAGCTCCTTGGTCTGGAACACCACGAAGGGCTCGGAGCGCTGCAGGGAGCCGTTGGTGACCGCAGGGGACGGGGGCCGCGCCTCACGCAGGAAGAAGGCCAGCCTCGTGTGCGACAGGCGGTAGCTGACCGGCAGCACTGGGCTGGCCTGCAGCCCGGGTGGGCTGGGGCTGGCCGGGTGGGAGCGGCCGGAGGCTGGGGACAGACAGAGGAAAGAGGAGGCCCAGAGTGGTGAGGAGCGGCCACGCCGGGACCCCAGGGCGCCCCAGCCTCCACTCCTCCCATCCCCAAAGAGGGCCGTCCACCGCGCAAGCTGGACAGGCTCAGCGTGGTTCCCTGTCCTTGGGTGGGCTGCCCGGGCTCCCAGCCCGGCACCGCCTTTGGTGGTGTGTTAAGTACCCTCTCGCCGCAGCTTCATTTCTTTGTCTGTGACACCGGGGAAAAGCTAATCCCATTGCAAAGCCTTGTGAAGCTTTAGCGAGGTTTTATTCCCCGGTGTCCTCACCTGTAAAATGAGTATAAAAACGGTTTGTGCCTCAAATGGCCACTGTGGGGACTTTCAAAGCGGTGTGCACAAAGGGCTGAGAGTGGGCTCCCGAGCCGGCAAGAGTTAGCTCTCACTGTGATCCCCGCACCCCGGCTCGGCGTTCAGTGCTGGACAAGCGTCGGCTCCTCTGATCCTCGGATCAATCCTGTGCTGTGATCTCCATGGACTCAGCCAGTTTTCTATCAATAACTTCCTTTCTGAGTGCCTAGCGTCACCTCTTACAGATAGAGGAACTGAGGTGCAGGACACTTGAGTAACTTACCCAAGTCACATGGGCAAAGGGGGCCAGCACCTGGATGCCAACCCGGGGCCACCTGGCTCTCAACCCAAGCCCCTTACTACTGCACCAGCTGTCTCTCCTCCTGCTCCCTCTCGCCACGCACTGTATAAACAGGACATGTATCCTCGGTTTCCTAAACCTAAATATTGGCCTCCTCCTTCCTCTGGGGTCCTCCCCCCCGCCAGGAAGCTGCCCAGTTCTAGCAACTCCATCTCTGGCTGTCCCCTGTCCACCATCCCCAGGCTCCTCCTCTAGTTCTTTTTTTTTTTTTTTTTTTTGAGACAGAGTCTCACTCTGTTGCCCAGGTTGCTGACTCTGGTGTCAGCCTACCTCACAGCAACTTCAAACTCCTGGGCTCAAGGGATCCTCTTGCTTCAGCCTTCCGAGTAGCCGGGACTACAGGCGAGCACCACCACGTCCGCCTAATTTTTTCTATTTCTAGTAGAGATGGGATCTTGCTCTTGCTCAGGCTGGTCTTGAACTCCTGACCTCAAGCAACTCTCCCGCCTCAGCCTGCCAGAGTGCTAGGATTGCGGGTATGAGCTGCCACGCCTGGCCACCCAGTTCTGGCCTCACTCCTGTCACTGTGACAACCTAACGCAGGCCTACTGGGTCTCCCCTAACCCCATCTCTGGCATTCCCCTCCCCCACACTGCAGCCAGAATAGTCTTTCTCCTGGCCCAATATCAGACCTTGCTGCCCCCTCACCTCCACCCTAAAACTTGCTGGACACTATCAAGCAACAGGAAGGGCCCATGGTAGAGGTTTGAGGTTTAAGATCCTATTCTGGATCTTCCATGAACATCCCTGAGTCACGCTCCTCAACTTGAAATCAGGACGATGATAATAATACTAATGCCGATCTCTCAGGATGCAGGGCTATCCTTTGTTTTATTTTTGAGAATCAAATAGGAAAGCATTCTACGAGTTGTGCAACACCATGCAGGTGTGTGTGACTAAAGACCCTCTCCCTAAAATCCAAATTCACTCTGCAGCTGAGTGTGGCACTCAGGGCCAGGTGTTTTTCCCCCAGTACTCTCTGTCCAAGTCCCCTGCTCGCAGTGTCAACGGGCAGTTCACTGTCACCGTGCTCACCGATGCTGCCCCCTCTGCGTGGAAATCTCTCCTTTCCTACCTGCGCACATCCAAGTCTGAACCTTCCTCCACCGTCCAGCTCCAACACCACCTCTTCCATGAAGCCCTCCAAGATGTGCCCACAACTCCTGAGAATGTCCTCAGAGCTCTGTCCTTCTCTGAGGGCACCGCCCATCCTGCCTTGTGTGAGGGTTAGTTATCTGCGGGACTTGTATCCAGCAAGCCATCCACAACCCCCAGCCAGTCCACACTGGGTGACTTGCACAGGCCTCTGTCCCAAAGGACAGACTCCTACTCAGTACTAGACATTGCCTGAAGTTTATGCGTATTTATCATTTTGCTACTGTCAATTAATCTTGACAGTGTCACAAACTTTCACACCCAATTCCTCACAAAAGCAGCGAACTAAAAATTACCTGCTCTGAGGCTCCATTATCTATATCCTATTTTTTGTTAAGTCTGCAGTTTAATTCAAAAAAAAATGAGGCGACTGGCTTGAGGCACGACAGAGGCCCTTGGGGTCAGCTGTTTTAAGAGGCATGGTACCTGCTAAGCAACCCTTAGGAGCAGCAGTAGAAACTGCTGGCAAGAGACGCCGGAGCTGATGGTGGGGTGGAGGTGCGCAAGAGAGTCCCAGATGAGGACAGAAGGATGTTTGCAGCGACAGGGAGAGCTTTCCTGGCTGGTGCCTGGAATCCCTGCCCCACAGGTACCCCTGGGGTCTCTGAGAATGTGTTCCTGCAGCATGGGGGACATTGGCCCCAAGGCTTGCATGTGGAAACCCAAGTTAATGGCCCCAGCCAGGGACAGCAGTGAACCAATTGCCTTAGAAGCAGCAGGAAGCTGGCAGACAGAGGCTTTGGGCCTCAAGGTCAAGGCCTCTCCCAGCCACAGACTCAATGGGCAAGTTGCTTCCCACTTTGATCCTGTTCCCACCTCCAAACTCGAGGTGGTGACATCAGCCCCACCCACTTCATGGGGAAATTGAGAGGAGGACATGCTCTGTGAGCCGTAGCGCAGCCCAGGGCAGGGGTGTGGAGTCCAGGGCCTGTGGGAGCAGGGGCTGAGATGGGGAGGGGCCCTGTGCTTGTCCCTCTGGGCTCAGAGAAGGGCAGCTGTGGTCAGTGAGCTGTAAGTGCTCACTCTGCTGGCCGGGGGGACAGGCTAGGGGACATGGAAGGTCAGCACACTGACCCGGCTCTCGTTATCCATCCCCAGGAGACCCCAGAGCTGCTAAGCGGCACTTAGTCCCCTTGGCCCCTCTTGCTGTTCCAACTTCACCGCTGACCATCTGGAGCCCTTGGAGGCACAGTGGAGGCAGAGGCCACCAGATGGGCACCAGACTCAGAGGGTGTGAAGGAGGGGTTGGGGGCATAATTGCATGCCCCCGCCCCTGGGCTAAGGAGCTGGTCCGGCAAAACCAAGACCCTGCACCATCCAAACCACCCTTGCTGTTTGCACACGCTGAATATTTCTGCCTCAGGGCCTTTGCATTTGCTATTCCTTTTGCCCGGAATTTTCTCCCCTTGATATTCACATGTTTCTCTCCCCATTTCTCTGCTTGATCACTCTCTCCCTGCAGCTCCCCACGACCCTGCCCCAGCCATTCTTTGTTCAGGAACATCCTCCCTGATCATTCTATCCAAAGTAGCACTGGCCCCCACCCTATCTCTCTCTGTTCCTTTCCCTGTTTCGTTTCCTTCATCACACTCATCACCACCCTCTGTACGTTCTATGCACACACCCGTGGTCTTTGCCCACTAGAAATTAAGCTCTGTGGAGTCACAGACATCACTTTGCTCCCTGCTCTGTTCCAGTGCTTAGAAAACGGCCCGGCACATGGTAAGCCCTCAACACATTTTTATCGAAAGGATGAAAATCTTTGCATGAGCTGCCCGACACTACCGCGATGTCGTGGAGGTAATGAGTTCCTCATCAGGGAGGCATCCAAGAGCAGACTGGGCAGCCCCTGGGCTCTGGACACTTTCGAGGTTTCCAGATAAGGAAAATTTGCAGATAAGGAAACAGTTGACATTGAGGAAGGGGAGCTAGAAGGCTGGCCTGACGGCATCACAACTTTCAGCTTTAAGTCACTGTGACCTCAGCAGCCACCACCACGAGTCACTCCATCTCCTCTGCGGCAGAGCAGGGTGGGGGCCCTGAGACCCCAGCACTGATCTCTGCTCTCCCACTCACTTATGCTGCAGCCTGAAGGACTCTGCGTGACTCTCTGGGCCTCAGCTTCCCCTGGGGGGTGAGGGAGGCCCCAGAAGCCTTCTGCTGCAGCTGGGGCGTGGGGAGGCCAGACTGCTGGGTCGGCAGGTCCCTGAGTCAAGTGTTTACACACCAACGTGTGCCTGAGTATGTGCACACGTATGTGCCCTAATACATGCACGCCGGCCCGTATCTTGGCACAGAGCTCTGCCCTCCAGACACCATGCAGCATGGTACGGGCTGGGGGAGGAAAGGCTGCTAGGAGGTTCCTTGAAGGAAGACAGACGTGGGGTAAAGGTGTGTAGGGGGGTGGTGATCAACACAGAGATCAAGGTGAGGCCAGGTCCAGAGGTCGAGAGAGGTGCTTCAGAGGTGAGGGGTGCCCACGTCCTGCAGACTGACCTGGGAGCGTACACACAGACACACATAGACACACATGGCGCGGGCACCCGCCAGCCCCTGCACCCCACGGCAGGCGGCTCGCTCTGCTCCCCAGGTTGCAGGCCCCGCCTTCGGCACTTCCGCTTTGTCCCCAGCTCGCCTTGCAGACCGGACTCAGTACTGCCTCCCTCCTGATGGCCAGGCTCTGCCTTAGGAAGCATTTGGGTCTGGCCCCGGGACCTCTCCCTCGCAGCCATCCCCAGGTAGAAGGGGCCTCTCTGTGTCTTCTCTGGCGCAGGATGGGGTGTTATGGGCTAAACTGTGTCCCTCCCACTCACACACTGAAGTTCTAACCCCTAGTATCTCAGAACGTGCCAGTATGTGGACACAGGATTGTTAAAGAGGTAATTACGTCAAAATGAAGCTGTGAGGGTGGACCCTAACCCATGTGACCAGTGTCCTTATAAGAAGAGATTAGGACACAAACACACAGAAGGAAGATGACGTGAAGACACAGGGAGAAGACGGCCGTCCACAAGCCAGGATGCGAGTCCTCACCAGAAACCAACCCTCCCGACACCTTGATCTCAGACTCCCAGCCTCCACGACTGTGAGAAAGGAAATTTCTGTTGTTTAAGCCTCCCAGCCTGTGGCACTTCGTTATGGCAGCCCTAGCACATGTGGAGATTGGCTATTTCTACCCCTCACAGCCTCAGTTTCCCCAGTAAGATGTGGAGACACCATGCAGGGGGGAGGAAGACAGGCTAGCTCATCCAGGTTTTGTCTGTGGGCATAATGATGACAACTGAGGTGCTCCCAGCAATCCCAGCCCCTGCCAGACTGTGCCTAGCTGGTGACCTGTTCCACATGAGCCAGGCCAGCTCCATCCTCCCCACAACCAAGAGGCAAAGAATGAACAGAGGCTTCAGCCCCAGAGAAGGGTATCGGCCACCAGGACTTGAGGGAAGACTTGCACGTGGGGTAGGGTGTGGGTGCTTCCATGCCCTGCCCGGGCATCGCCTCCTCCCTGAAGCCTCCTCTGATGCCTCACAGATCCCACCCCAGGCGGACAGCTCCTCTTCCTCTCTGTTACTGCTTTGTTCCAGCCAGCTCTGGCCCTGACGGATCAGGAGCCTGGCCCTGGTGCCAGCGAGATGCACGTGATCAAGGAACTGTCTCAGTCACATCTGTGATTGTTCCCCCAGAGCCCTGGGCTCCTGTGCTTGTGCAGAGGCCTCTAGGGCCACCTCCACCACCAGAAGACACATCCTTGTTGTCTCACACCTTTGCTGGACTGGGGTACGGCTAGACATTGGGGTGGGACCTGCTTTGCATAGTACAAGGCGTGGCACACAGTGGGTGCTTAACAAATGCCAATTCCACCCCTTTATGAGCCTGGGGGTGCCTGCTCAGGGCCAGTGGCTGGACAGAACCCTCTCCCTCTTCATCTCAGGTTTGCCGTAGGCGTCTGGGAGCATGGCACGGCAAGGGCCCTCTGGTCACTCACAGACAACCTTCTCCCCAGATGCAGAGGCCAGCCCTCCCCCACTGAATGCATAAATGAATTTTCCCTTGTGGAGGCTGGGGGACCAGGCGGGCTGGGGATAGGGGCGCCTCTGGCCATTTCCTTGTTTCTAATCAAGATCATATGCCTCCTGCTTTGCTCTCTCTTAATTGTCTCCAAATTAAAACTAATCGCTTGCAAATCGGAAAAAAAATTGTCATTAGCTTTGGTGAGCTTGAGGCTGAGGGACACAGCGGGTGTGCCAGCAGGGCTCAAGGGCACTGTGCTGTGCTGGGAGAGGGCCTGGCCCGCTCACCTGTGTGTGAGCACCTGGGCACATGCCTGCAAGCCACGACAGATGTCAGTGCTTGGAGATCCTTGAGCACTTGCTCCTGAACTTGCCTGAATAGACGAATCAGTCAGAGCAAACAAAACAACAGCAAACAAGGCCTGGGGACAGACCCAGGCTTGTACAATCAGAATTCCCAGGGGACAGACCTGGTGATCTATGTGTTTGTCAAGCATCCCAGGCATTGCTGTCACGACGGAAGTTTGGAAGACAGCGCTAAGTAGGAAGGAAGGGTCGGTGAGGATGCTGACTTATGTGACTCGCACACTGTCATTATGGCGATGCTGACAGTTAATGACAAGTGTCCAGAGCCTAGAACAGTGCCTGGCCAAATAAGTCTTTTTGTAAAATCTACGAATGGATGAATGGATGAATGAAGGAGAGGGGGTTAGAGCCATGATCAGTGCAGGTGATGAGGATCCTAGGGGCCATGTGGCCCGTGATCAAGAGGGTGGGGATGGGCTATGCCCAGTGACCCCCTCCCCAACCCAGAGAGGACTGTAGAAGTATGACCTAAGAGGGTGGGAGGGATTGGCCCTGGGGAAACACCCCTGACTCAGCAGAGCCGCAGTGGAGGAAGCTGAGGCCAGGGGTGCCTAGAAGGCTCTGGACTGGGAGGAGGCATACCCGGGTTCCGGTCCTGCTCTTCCTCGGTTGATTGGTGGGTCTTACCTAGCATGTCATTTCTGCTCTCTGGGGCCCTATTTCTCCATATGCAAGTGGGGAATTATTAACCAATGACACCAAATATTTACTGTAGAGCAGAGTGCTGCAGTGGAAAAAACCGAGGTCTTAAGAAAGACTTCTGATTTTTTTCAAAGTTAGTGATACCTGGTGTTACCAAGGGTTTAAAGAAATGGGCATTCACCTGCTCCACTGTTGGAGGGTCAACCAAGCAAGCTTTCTAGAAAGCAATTGCAAAACATGTTTAAAGGCCATAAAATTGATTGTGCTCCTTGACCCAGGAAATCCCCCTTTGGGAATCTAATAAGCAGAAATCTGTTCGAAGATTTATATGGAAAGATGTTCACTGCAATGTTGTGTTTATTAGTGAAAAATTAGAAACAGCCTCAGCGTCCAAAAGCAGAGTTGGCTTAAATAAATGAAGATGCATAAAAATGGATATATGCAGCCATTACAGTTCAAATTTTCAAAAAACATGTAATCAGATGGGAAAATGCTCACGAAATATTGTGAACTGACAAAGCAGGGTGTCAAACTGGCTATATGGCATAATACCGATTTTACATAAAAAGAGGTAGACACTGGGAGGAAATGCATCAAAATGCTAATGGTGGTTATCTCTGGAGGGTGGGGATTATAGGTGATTGTTATTTTTTACTTTCCGTTTTTATGCATTTTCCAGTTGTCTGCAATGAACATGTATTGCTTGTAAAATTAGAAAGGGAACAATAAATGTCATTAAAAACAAAGGAAAGTGGCGGCTGCGGTGACTCACACCTATAATCCTAGCACTTTGGGAGGCCAAGGTGGGAGGATTGCCTGAGGCCAGGAGTTCAAGAATAGCCTGGATAAGAGAGAGACCCCATCTCTACAAAAGAAAATAGAAAAATTAGCCGGGCGTGATGGCGCAAGCCTGCAGTCCCAGCTACTCGGGAGGCTGAGGCAGGAGGAGGTTGCCAGGAGGTTGAGGTTGCTGTGAGCTATGGCAATGCTACTGCACCCTCGCCTGGCCATCAGAGTGAGACCCTGTCTCCAACAAACAAACAAACAAACAAACTAAATAAATAAAGGAAAGTGTTTGAAGCTGTTTCAAGAATTTAAAAAAAAGAGAGAAAAAGGAAGGAAGGAAGAACTGTGTGGCTTTGGAGTCACACAGACTCACACTCAAATCCCAGTTGTGTCACTTCCTAGCTATGTGACCTGGGCAAGTTGCTTAACTAACCTCTCTGAGCCTCAGTTTCCACACCTGTAAAATGAGGATCACAGAACCTATTTCATAGAGTTGCCATGATTAAATAAGCAAACCGCATGGTGTAAGTTCCTGATAGAGCTGGTGCTTGGTGTTCATTTGTTCATTCATTCATGCATTGATTCTTCCAACACGTATTGGTTATTTAGCTCTGAGAGGAGGAAAGTGCTGACCTGTTTTTCTCCAGCACTTGGTGCACAGCTTGGCTTAGGCATATCCTCTGTCTATGTCTGTTAAGTCGCATAAGACAAGCACAGAGATGACAGGCACATGAAGCAATGTCCCGAGGGCCCCAGAAGAAGCACCGAGGCTGGAGGGAGGCCTAGCTGTTGAGGAGCCCTACAATGCAGCCCAGAGGCCTCTGCAACCGACCTGCTATGTGTCCTTGGGCAGTTTCCCTCCTCTCTTTACCTGGGAGAAGAGGACAGTCCCTGTCCTGCATGCCATCTGGGTGACCTAGACGTGGGTAGGGGATGTGTCTGCGGGGAGTCCTGGTGGGTTCTGGACCATGCAGGGGTCGACTGGATAAAGGAGAGGTGAGAGCCGGGCCCAGTGAGCCCTGAACACTGCCTTCCGTAGCCACCACTCTGGGGCCTCCCTGTTGAACAGTGTATGTCTTGAGCAAAGATGCTTGGCTCAGGGAGCAAGCAGGGGCTAAAACCCAGCCCAGCTCCGCTCACCAGGCCTGGTGCCTAGTGCGGGGCTGCTTCTGTGTTTTTCTAAGTTGCGCAAAGAGGCCATGTAGCCTGGTGTACATAGGCATGTCCCCACCCAAGGTTGGAGCTGCCATACTGGGCTGAAGGTGAGAAGAGAAGGAGCCCGACACGGAGGGGCGGGGGAATGGGTGCTCCTGAGGCCTGGGGTCTGAGAGACGTGTCCAGCCCATCCCCGACGCTGTGGCGTCTCCCTCCTCCAACCTGCCACGCCCCTTTCCAAAACGGCTCAAAGCTGCAGACCATGAAGCTGCAGATCCCATCTCTAGGACCAGCCTGGGTGCTCCTCCAGTGCAGGCTGGGGGCTCCCCTTTCCTCTGCCCGTGTCCCCAACACTGAAAGCTGGGGGGGGCAGCAGCCGGGGCTGGGGGGAGGCAGCAGAACCCCAGGGCCAGAACCCAGGCAGTGACTATGGACTAGCCAACTTGCATGTGTCTACTCCCCCAGGAGCTTGGGGGAGGAAGAGCCCCTGCAGCCTCCAGCAGCCTGCAGCCCCCAGATGGCTCTTGCTCACCTCCCTGGCAGGCCGTAAATCCTGGGAACAGCTTCCCAGTGCTGTCATCCACCCCACCCCCATGCCTGGCTGGATCCCAATGTTGGAATAAGTCGCTGGGGGAGGGACACCCTCCTGCTGTCCCCTCCCCCACTTTGCCCTAAATCCCCTCCCAGGAGACCTCCCCTGCCTACTCCAGCAGCTCTGGTTTCCTGCCATCTGCCTGGGAACTCCCCATCTCTTAGCTGAGGGGATGTCAGGGTCCCGCCCAACATTTCGCAGATGAGGAAACAGGGTGAGGAAGGTTCGGGTCAGACCGGCCCTGCCATTTGTTAGCTGTGTGATCGTGGGCAAGTGGCTAAGCGTCCCTACACCTCGTTTTCCTAAACTGGGGGGTGGAAACAGCCTCTCCCTCACTGGGTTGCTTTGAGAAGGGAATGCCTGTGTTATACGACGGCCTGGGAAGTGTTCCAGTCGTGCCTGGCACACAGGTAGCCCTCTGTGAATGGCAGCTGTCATTTCAGTGTTATTACCACCATCGCTAAATGGAGCCCCACACAGCTCCTAAGTCAGGGCCCAGAGACCCCCAAGCCCGAGCGACCGACTCCCCTCTCCTCTGCATCTGAACCCCAACACGAATCCTCCTGTGCTTGGACTGGGGCTTGCCTTGCCTGCCGCTAAGGGCGGGACCCTGCTGTTTTCTCCATCCTTGGCACCTAACACAGTCTCGCAGGTGGTCTGTGCTGAATAGAGCGTTGCAGAATGAATGAACAAAAGAATGGCTGGGGTGGCCCTGGGAGGTCGTGCCTGCTCACACACACACACACACACACACACACACAGTCTGCACCCGTGTCTGTACAGGTGTGCAGGGACCCTGCCGTCCCCCCATCCTGGGATATCTGTCCTAAACTGGCCATTCCTCTTGCTCCCTTAGCCTGAAAGCCCCCATCAGACCAGAGGCTGCCATTCAGCTGTGATGCTCTTGTCTCTGTGAGGAAGAAAGGAAGGAAGAAAATCAGAGAGACCTGGGCAGAGGAGTGGAGGAGGGGAGGACTAAGTGTTGGCCGAATGAGAGAACGAACCAAGCTCAGCTAGAACTGATTGGCTAGAACTGATTCCCAAGAGCCCAAAGAAGGGCCAGTGTACCAAGAGGACAGGCGGCCACAGAACCCCAAGAAGCCACTGCCAGGATAGTCCCTGCACGTTAGAACTGGTTCTCTAGCCCTGCTCCTGGGGAAACTGAGGGTCAGGGAGGGAAGACTTGCTCGAAGTACAGAGCAAGGTGGTAGCCGAGGCCTACTGAAAACCAGGGTTCTTGCTTCCCAGCTCCCCACCAGTCCCGGGGCACCTGTCCACTGGCCCCGGAGCCTTGCCACCTGACGGACTTGGTCTCCTCCAAGGGGAGACCAAGGGAAGCCCCTGGTCCTGGGAGACCAGCCGGGCCCCTTCCTTCCCCTCCAGCCTCTGCTCCCGTGGGATCCTGTAAGCTCCACATGGCACAGAGGGGCAGGGCCTGGGGTGCCCATGACGGAGAGGGAGGGATGGCCCAGGGTGAGTGATGTGGACCTCGTGCGGGCAGGGCCCAGAAGATCTACAACCCAGGCCGTGTCCCTGGGCTGGCAGGGTCCCAAGGCAGGAGGGTCTTGGAGTTCAGAGGCCCAGTTACTGGAGGGAGAAGTCCAGGCAGAGGAGAGGTAACAGATCTGGGGACAGAAACCCTGCCCCTTCCAAGTGCACAGTGACCCTGGGCCCTCCCCAGTGCCTGCTCCGTGAGCCTGCCCTGAGTTGTGAGCACGAGTCTGTCTGTTAGTCTGTCTGCACCTGTGATCCCAGGATCGGGACCAGAGGCTCCAACAGGCTTGTGAAGACAAGAGTCTTTGTATTTCCAGTCGGGCATCCCTCACCCCTGGAACAGCTCTTTTATATCTGAAAATCTGGAGGGGACCCCATCCTCACCCTGCCCTCAGCCACAAGCTCAGGGCAAACCCTTGGTCCTAGACCTCAGTCTGCCCCATGTAATGGGCTCTGACGTGAGGTCCTGTTTGTGATGGGAAGGTCTGGGTGGGGAGCTCAGGGATGGAGGAATAGGGCTGGGGGGCTGGTTATCTGTCACCAGGTCTGGGGTGGGCTGGTGGATGTGGAACTAGAGACAGAAGGACACTGTTGGAATAGCCATTTGTTTCTAGTGGACTAACGGATACTGCCCCCCTCCAAAGCCAGGCCACATGAAACAGAGGGCTGCCTGCTCCAGCCGGCATTGTGAGAGCCCCCACCCTCACCCCCGAACACCCTCGCCTCTGGTTTCTTGGATCTCAGGATGGCCAGGAATGAATCGGGAACTAGGTGATAGAGCTAAACTCAAGTGCTCGTGGGATGGGCCTGCTGGAGCTCGTGGCTTGCCTTTGCCAGCCTAGTCCTCAGCCAAAAAAAGGAACGAGGGTCAGGGCAGGCAAGAAGGGAGGGGGCAGCAAGGAGGGCAGCCTCAGTGGAGCAGGGACGGGATGGGGGTCTGGGATCCCCACGGTGGCATCAGACACTAGAGCTGCCAGCAGCCCCCAGGGCCTGGAGCCCAGGTTCCACCTGCTCTGCTGACCTACCTAACCACGGAGGCCAGGGAGGGCTGGGACAGGAAGAGAGTCCCCAGAAATAAGGCCAGGATGAGGAGGCTGGAGGGAGGGGCTGAAAGCAGGAGCCAGAGAAAGCTGGGTCCAAAAGAAAGTGGAGGGGGAGGCAGAGTAGGAAAATAGGAGGGGAGGCTGGAGGGAAAACAGAGCCAGGAACACCCCATCCTGGGACTGGGGTGGGGGCAAGGGGCAGGGG
>CAUYRT010030109.1:0-41302 GCA_963574885.1 Lepilemur ruficaudatus
CCGGCCGGCCGGAGCGGGAACCGGGCTCCCTCTCTAAGGCACCCGACAGTCTCTCTACTTCGCGAGAAGTTTTCCGATTCACCTCTGTTTTCCACTGAGGTCCTGTGTCCCACGATGGTTCTCTGTAGATTCGTATAGCTGCTCCTGTAGAAGTGGAGTTCACTCGCGTGCAGTAGTCTGCCTATTTCACCTCCGACTCTGAGAGCAGAGAGCCAGGAGGGCACTCCTATTCCGCCATTTTCCACAATTAGGATTTAATTTTATATTAGCCATTTCCAGTCATCGTTCACTGAGTTAAGAAATACATTTAATCAGTAATAACACTTGTTGCTGGCAAGACAACAATCTAAAAATTTATTAAGATCAATGATGTAATTATTTTATTTTAAAATTTTCATAAGATTCTAATTATATTGAGGTATTTTTCTCTGTATTTATCTACTCAATCATATTTTTTGGTAACTATGATCATTATATCTTCCTTCAGTGTCCAAAGAAAATCAACCATTAAAATACAAAATGGTAAAAATCAAATGATTTCATCATATTCTTCTATTTATATAGAGCAACATATTGTTATTTTAAATGAATTTTACATATTTGACATGCAAAATTAAATGTTTTAAGGTACTGATCTACTATTAGTGAGTCACAAATTCTACCAACATTTTTATTCCTGAGATTCAGATCAAATCAGACATCAGGTTCTCTATATGTAAAATGGCAAAATAATGATGCTAAACCAATGAAATTCCACCAAGAATAAATATTTAATAGTTAATCATTTCCAATATTTTCCATTATCTTTCTTGGTGAGTTGAAATTATTTTAAACTGAGATAAATTAATTTCTGTGTGAGTTTTACAATGAAGATTTGATTAATCAATCGATACCCATTTCAAAATCTTAACAATTTTTTGTTTGGCATTTTTTGGTCATTATTTCCTTGAAGTCAAATTTTCTCTGGTTAGACTGAGCTGATTAAAATACTATGAAAACTTTTTCTTCCACTTTGAGCCTTCAGTAAAAAGTTTTACTCTATTAAGAGTTGCCTGTTTATTTTGTATTGATTATGCTTACCAAATATATTTTGCAGATAATTGTTGTGTACTTTTCAACATTACTAATTTGATGGGATGGATTCTTGTGTTGGTTTTTACTCTGTTAAATAGTTTACCACTGTAGCTTCAAGTTTTGTTAGGATTATTTTGAATAGTTTATATTCTTTATGATTAATAGTTTTTGCGCATTTTTGGTAACAATCAAAGAGTATTTCTAGAGCAAAGGCTCAGAGTCAAGACATACTCACAACAGTCCAAAATGATGAAACATTACTTTCTGTAAAGTAACGTAGAACTATTAATAGATGAAGAGTTGGTTGCCTTTATATTCGGATTTAATCTATCTCATTAGTCTAAATTGCTGATGTACAACCTGTAATTTTACCCTCATTACTATACTTTGCAGCCTTAAAATACTTTCTATATATTTAAAGTACCCTATTTATGAATATATTCCATAGATAATTCCAGGCTGACCTTTGGCAAAAATAATAAAATGAGAAGCTTAATTTTCAGACTCCTTGTCTTCTCCTCTCCATGTATTTCCCAATTTTAATTCCATCACAGTTACAAAACACTCTTGTATAATTTTCTTTCACCGATTCATTGATGACTTTGTGGAAATCAAGTCAACTTGAATTTAAGGATGTATTAATTTAGTATGAATAGCATGTTAAGCCTGGGGTAAAGTTGGTATTATTAATATCATCGCCACACTCATAAGAAAAATAGATGCCCAAGGACACAGCTGATAATCAGCAAAATGGACATTTGAATTCAGGTCTCTTTGATTCATTTAATTTTATCTTTGAACAATTAAATGCCTTTCTTCTTTTAAAGGAATTTCTGAAATTATCAAATACTCAGCATAAAGCATAACAAGTCAGACTTCCTCCTCTTCAATATCGATAAATATCTATGACCAACTTGTCTATACACACACACACCCCCAACCTGGAAAGACAGCATTCTTATTCTTTTCAAAGTACACTAAATATTGAATGGCAATAACTATTGCATCTCTTTTTTATTTAAAGAGTCAGTAGCTGATTCATCCATAAATAACAGCTGAAGGCTTAAAAGTCTGAGAAAAATACGGTGACTGAGTGGTTGAGAAGCTGAACAAAGTTTTCATTAGTTTCAGGCCAGAAAGGCAAAAAATTAGAACTCAGAGATAAATAGGGATAAGGGTCCAGTTTTTAAGTTGTGACCAACAGCAGGAGCATAACTACCACCTAGATCTTCGTATTTAAACACCATTGTTTACTAAAAGAGACTAGAACTTCTTGTATAAATGCCTAATTCCAGGGCTGGGGATGGGAGAGAACAAGATAATCCTGGAACATCTTTTTGTGCTTCAAATTAAAAAAGTGTTTAGAATAGTGGAAAGCATTCAAAATGATTCTGAAACTTCTTTAAAAGTAATGCTACTGTTCAAATTTGAGACAAATTTAATTTCAAAGTAGTTAAAAACAGTAAGTTTTTAGTGCATTGAATAAAATATGAAAATATGATTCCATAATGATAAAAATCAATACATAGATAAATAGAAAGTTTGAAAAGGACTGAGCAATAGAATTTTAGATTCACGTGCCTCACCATGAAGGGAAAAGTAGCTTTACACATACCTCTGCCAGGCAGACACCTCTTTCATCAAGTGATTAATGCATGTGTGTGTGCCAAGCAAATAGATCTGCTGAGCAACATTCCGGGTCTCCTCCTGAATGACTATGAAGTGGAAACCCATTAGATAAAGCATTGCATCACATTACTTTGAGTTTTTTCTTGCCTCACTTCCCCTTTATAATTGCCCTCAATGGCCTTATATCTTAGTAAAGCCTCAGCATTTTGAACCCTTGTATTAAGCACTGCTCTTTCAGGACACTAAGACATTGAGAGTTTTATACTTAAAAATCAAACAAAACAATGCCCTTATCAACAAAATCAAATAGAACAATTCATATAACCATCATGATGGATACAGAAAAAGCATTTAATAATATTCCATATTCATTTGTGATAAAGCTAACAGTCTAGCAATAGAGGAAATCTTAATTCAAGATTTAGGAATGAGACAGTAAGTCTGGGCGCAGTGGCTAACACTTATAATCCTAGCACTTTTGGAGGCTGATGTGGGAAGATAGCTAGCTTGAGGTCAGGAGTTTGGGAACAGCCTGGGCAACATAGGGAGACCCCATCTCTACAAAAAACAGAAAAATTTGCTGGGCATGGTGGCATGCACCTGTAGTTCCAGCTACTCAGGAGGCTGAGCCAGGAGAATTACTGGGGCCCAGAAATTTGAGGTTGCCATGTTATGGCCAATAATACAATTTTTCTCTTTGTTGAGGGGATAGTAGATGGTTTTTAAACTAACCATTCTTACTTTTCTAAAAAATATATTTTAGGAATTTTGTTCACTGTCCTTATTTATCCAAAAAATTTATTTCTTAAAAATGATCAATATTGTGGTATTTTATTTAGCTTAGCTTATTTTCTCTGAGCTATTATTTAAGTCCCCACTTTAAAAATTATGTCTTCTTGACAAGGTTCAGAAAAAGACAATAGAGAAAAATGTTTATGCTGGACAAAAGGAAAGGAAGAGTTTTATAACTCTGAAAAGGGGTGCAATGGGAGTAGAAAGTTATGGAAACTCATGAATAAAATGAAAATATTAGATTTGCTTACGTTATTTTTGTTTTTCAAAGTAATTTCTTACATGTTAGTAGGAAGGTCTGTAGCATTACCTGTGGCAGGATCCAATTCCCTTAACTATTTAACATAGACACTACTAATTTTGAATCATAAATATTTTGCTTATGAGTAATACTTTTCGACAAAATCAGAAGCTGGCATGTATATGGAAACTTTTATGAAAAACTATCGAATAAAATCTGCATGTGTTGGTATGCATCAATTCTGATGTTGAAAAAATTATAATTACAAGTTAGGCTGATAAGCATAACTGTTTAATTTTTCAAACTTCAGCTAGGAATCCATATTGATTTTGAATTATTAGAGGGAAGGATACACTAATTAAAGTATGTATCATCTCAAACAGACTGGAAGTTTTCCATGTTCTCTCTCAAACTTCTGCTTCTATAATCCCAAATTTTCATCAGTTATTTGAGGAATGCAGATTTGCCAATCAGAAATTACTGTTTCTGACAATGAATCCTTATGAGGCTGAGTTTAAGGAATGTGCAGACAGAATTTTTCCCAATGTCTCATAGTTGCCTTTAATCATCCTCAAGCAATAACCAATTTGATAGAATAGTATTAAATAATGAGGGCTCCCTGAAACTGCATTTTGAAAATCAGCTACCAAATATGTAAAACTTCTTTCTGTTCAAATTTCTGTCTCATGTTCAAACACAGGGTAAAATACAGTGGCTAACAGAATTATATTTGGATTTCTACAGACCTGGACATGAAGCCCTGCTCTGTCATTTCCTCGCTTGGTGACATTTGCCATGTTACTCAAATTTTTAAACCTCAATTTTCTCATTCGAAAAATTAGGACAAAAATTCCTACCTCATAAATAATTAAAAAGATTGCCTTCACTAGAATAATGTGAGTAAATTTCAGATTAAATATTTAACCGATAATAGCCATTATTGCCGTGGTAGTAATAGTATTTTATTACTTTAAAAATGTATCTCTAAAAAAAAAAAATGTATCTCTATCATATCTGGATGACTATTTATTGAACTAACAAATCACTTTCTGGACTCCACTTTGTATCAACATTATCATAAGAGGAAAGTGAAACGCAGAACTTTGATCAGTGGAGGTGCTGATCAAAGTGCTACTGAACCACTGAAACAGGTTCACTAGGAACCCATGGTTTAACAGAAAAAAGTGAAACTGGCCTCAGTGAACATTGTCTAATGGAATAAGTAAAACTACTTGCAACGGTGACAAGAGCTAAAATTTATGTTCAATTCACTGAAAGAAACTTCAATTTTCTCTACCCCTATGGTCATAAGTTTCTAATTGAAAACCAATGAGAATACAGAAGGGATAAATTGTTCAGCAAGAAGTCAATTGGGTCCATAAACTGTGTAAACACATCTAATATAAACTTCAGGTGACATCTAAGACTGCGAAATGGCTTCCAGAATCAGTGAAGGAGGCACTGACTAATAAAGGTTAAGATCAAAATAGTTTTTTAAAATTGTACTTATCTCTTTCAAATTTGCATAAAAGCTACAAGGTATGCTAGAGAATTGAAAAGTGATCGTTGCTGCTAAACGGTCTGTAAATATTAATAGTAACTAGATAAGTATCATTATCTTAACCAGAAGCATTCATTAAGCTCACATCTAAATTAGCTGGTGGTGATTCTGTGATGGGTATGGGGAACAATACAGCTTAAAATGTAGAGAGCCTTACCCTCCCAGAAAATAAAAAGCTGTAAATCTGACATAAAAGAGAGATGATATATCATTAATCAAATCCATTGATAATGACGACATGTGTACATGTATTATGTTGTAAAACAGAAAACATAAGAAAGGAGCCTTCATTTCCAAACTGATTCTATATACATGGAAGGTATCTCCTTCATTGTTCTTTTAACTAAGGAGAATCATCAGTGCACTTCCATCACAGGAAGCTTGATTCAATCCCAATTTAAAAGGTTACAGTAATTACATACACGTGGCATATTTAACAAGTATCATCCAAGAACATTTGCAAAAGCCAGAGGAAGTAGCCAGTGTAGGATATACTCAGCATTTCATGAATTTCAAAATTGTCACCTTCAGAATTCTTGGACTAGAAAGTTCTCTCTATATATGTACTTATATAATGAGTTTTTATGTGAGTGGTTTATCTGTGTTATACCATATTTTAACTAACGTGCGAAATAAACAGGACATACTAGCACATATGTATGCCTGTGTCTATTATAGCATGTGTGGTCTGTACTGCAATAGAACGTGATTCATCAATGTAACTGAGAAAAGGAAGTAATTGTCCAGAGCATTCAGAAGTCTGTGCCCTGCACTAAAGTCTTTGAGTCAAAAGCCCAAACACCATCTATCACTAAAAAAAAAGCAATGCTTAGAATAATTAAAAATCTTCATGAAATCATAAATTCTTTAAGAGTAGTCTAATTAGTTATGAAGAATACAAACTTCACCTTTCCTGCACATATCAGTTCTCATGTTGCACATGGAAAACATACAGAAAATGTGCAGATGTTTTATAAATGGACACACCTCGGTTTAAAATGTTCCTTTTATCCTAAGGTAAAGGAAAGATAGCATCAACCAATCAAAAGAAGCAGCAAGAGCAATTCAAGGAGAGAGGTTTTTTTTTTATTGCTAATTTCCAGGGGGAATTAACCAATTTTCTGTATTATGATAGAATCAGCATATTGAGGATTGGACCTATAGATAATGTCAAAGCAGAAGAGGTGCTTTCAGCTTTGTGTGCCTGCTGCATCTTAACTATGAGGGACTGCTGAGCTCCTGTTTGCTCCATGATTTCTGGTCAGGTTTCATCAGAGTGGAGCCTGTTGTTTAAACTATACTTAGGACATGACCCTAGCAGCTGGCTCCACTGAATGAGCCACTTCAAGGTGGTTATTACTATGTATGTAATAACTAAAGAATTTGGAAGACCTAAGAAAAGCACTTAATCCTGTGTTACTCTATGGACTATTTTGGTAGATTTAAAATCCAACTAAGCAAGAAACACATGAAAAATAAAAGTTATGGTAATTTACACTAAAAATAACATTAGTATTACCATGTGTATGAGAAAAATGCCATATGACTATGCCACTGTAAGAAGAGTCTATTTTTTAAATGCCCACAACTTAAAAAAAGTTTGAAAGTTTTTTACTAAGTTTTATAGATTTAAAAGCATATTACTGCAAATAATTAATTTTTGAATAATATCTGGCAAAATTAAAAATGTCAAAATGCATTCACTTTTACATCTACTGTCTATAAGAATGAAGATTGTATCTTATTCCCCATTGTAGCCCTGTAGGACATACCATATCATAGTCACCAATAAATGTTTCTGGAATTTAACACTGTCTATTGACATTTGAAAATACAAAATGAGAGCTTTGGAGAATGTCTAAAGAAATTTTAGAACTGCTAAAAAAAATCACATTATCATTTGAAAAATCCTGAATACTCAAGTTAACTCCATCTTGTATTTTCTGTGAAAAAAGACTGAAAATGAAAATACAGGGTAATGATAAATATTCTATTTCCAATTTCATAGAGTAAGATCAAGAAAGAAAAGTAATGACTATATCCTTGCTAGGTCCTTTAATATCTATCTGACTCCAAAAAAAAGAGATGCAAGAAGGGCAGTATTATTTCTTCACAGGGTAAACAACTTGGCTGTGGTCAATACAGTCATTGGACATATATACAAGTATATATGTATGTATGTATGTATGTATGTTAACAAAGATTTCTGTACTTATATATGTTTGCCAACGAATATTTCTGTGTCTATATATATTGGTCACCAAATACTTTTGTAGCTAGCTATCATTATCAGGATTATCAAATAATTTGGGGATGTGTAATTACATATGCTGAAAAAGGTTGCTAAGTATTTCCACATAAGGTGATAGACAAGTCTGTGTTAGAGTCACAACCAAAAGTTGCCTAAAGAAAAAAATATTCATAGAAGATCCAAGGAGAGATTGTGGCATTAGAACCCAATGTGAAACTAAAATTTTGGGCTAAAGGAATGAGGAGGATTAAACGAAGAAATTTCATCAGCACTGAAACCAGGATAAGTTGTCAACCGTATTTTATAATATTACAACATGGCAAAGCAGTATTGTTTTTACCATTATAAACACACACACACACACAAAAACACAGAATTTAAAAATACTTCTTTTTTTGCCCTTTCCCTAAGATGTAAGTAAAAATTCTCCTGGCCTCCTTCATTCCCCTACCCTATCTGAATGATATACTAAAACTAAAGTATATCTGATCAAGAGTTGTTTGGACTTGATCTCTGATGGAAGTCTCAACTTCTAGTTACACAAGTATCTCCATGACTTTATCCTCAATCTCCCTCCATCCTATTATACAGACAGTGTCACTTGGGTGGGAATATTATAACCTCCCTCTAGAGAACTATATCATAGTAGAAACATTTATCTCCCCAGGCATCTGGGCATGATCTTTTAAGTTGGATAAAGCTAACCTCACACTTGGTTTTACTAAGAAAATTCAGAAATGAACATTTTATATAGCTATATAAATATAAATAAATGCTTCGAGTTAAAGCTTCTCTCTATTGACCTGTCTCTATTCAACACAGACTTAATGGATTCATTTTGCTTCCACTTGATTCTTTCCTATTCATTCTAAATGCTTAATGCAATTGTAGGTCATTATATTGCATTTACTCAATAAGGAACTACTTTTAAATGGGAGTTTATGAAAACATTTTATAGTATTTCAACTGGAGCCACAAAATAACTGCATGTACAGCTATTATTTTTAAAAAGACAACTACATAGTAAATAGAAAAGCTTTATGCTCAGATATTTTTCTTCACATAGATTACTAAAGCTGAAATGTGGACAGTTAAAGAATATATTATTTGTCCTCTATATTAGACTAAATGTGAAGAATTTGGTCAGTAGACAACAATGAATTCAAACTCGTTTATTCTACTGCAGTTTTCTGCAATTATATATTAATATGTCCAAATTTATTAAAGTATTCTAATTTTACTAGAATTGTACCAGGATGGATAATGCTTTTTAAATTCAAAAGTTGAAAAAAATCATTCTAAAAAATAAATATAGTTTTATATTTAATAAATTAGTAAGTGTATTTAAATAGTAATGAACACGATTCTGAGGACATTTAATAGGTCTAGCTTCTATCCTGTAAACATATTAGAATGACTCTAATTTATGATTTTATGTAGTTTTGCATATAAGTGCATAGAATTCACAACTCCCGCTAATAAATAACAGACTGAATAAATAGTATAAATAATAAGAACAAAAGGCATTACAGACTGTGCTAAAGTGCTTAGTATCAGGAAGAACACAAGTATCAATTCTAGTTCTTTATCTTTATTAGAGTTTAGTGAGGAGACCAAAAAACACAACAATTTGAACGAGAAAAGCTTAATATAAAGAATTATTAATTATAACAGGGGGTTGGAGTGATAAGAGATTGGCTAGTAAGAAAGAGAATTCTGAATAATAAAAGAATTGAAGATATTATGAAAATACAATAGTAGATCTACTGTGTAATATATATTAGTCACTACTCTCTTGGCAAAAATAGAGCATCTAAGTAGAGTTTCCTCCCTCCTTCCCCACTACCACGGCCCACTGCTGAGATCCAGACCTCCTTGGAGATGGCATAGCCAAGACTTGTTGCAGGGCAAAGAAAGTGTTGTAGTAATGTGACAGTGGAACTTTCTGGAAATCTTTGCTCCAGAACATGCCAGAAACCTGCCCTCTGGAGATAGACGGCAATAATAATAATAATAAATAATTTTATTATCATTGTAATATGTTGAAATAAGGAGTTCACAGGAAATGGACAGCTCTGTCATAAAGAGAGCATTTTTTGTATATAAATGAGAAAACAAAAATAAGAGCTAAATTCATTATCAAACACATGTACACTTAAGTGAGTGAATGCCTTAAGAAGCAACAAGATTTTTATGTTTATTATATTAATTACTCTATATCTTTTATATGGGTGAGAAGTTTTCTATCATATATAGCTTCCATTCCATTTTTATGTCAAAGGATTTTTCTGTTACAAGAATAATGAAATAGCATATCCTTTAAATATATTAATATCACGCAAGATTTTTGGACCATTTTCTTTATGTGATCATCATTAGAGTTAATTAGAATAAACTTGTGCACTTATAAAAATTATTTAGCCTTTTTTGAGCCTAGTTTCTAATTTCTGTAAAATAGAAATCATACCTATCCACTTTAAGATGGTACTAGGCAGCCGACGTTAACAGTGGATGTGAAAAAAAAAATCTTACAAACTGTAAAATTCTTTTTAAAAATAGAGAAATTTATCTATTTTCCTTTTTAGCAAGATGGCTCCAATCTATCTATTTCAAAAACAGAATTCCGGCCCATGTCTCCAATGTAAAAGTTTGCAGTTCAACTCAGTTCTTCCTCTATCTCATTATATAAAGTATATCCCTAGCCAAATCCACCATTTCTTTCATATTAAACCAGCAGCTTCTTTCAATCTGTAGAAAAGTATAGCAGTACAAAAAACAATAAAACTTCAAGGGCATAGTGATTCAGGAAAACCAGAACCCAGATTTTCAGATTCCTAATTCAATATGCTTCTTGTTACGCTGAATGTGAACGGATAAGGTCAGACAATATTAGAGAGGCAGTACAACATGATGTTTATGAGTGATGGTTTTGAATTTAAAATAACTGGCTATAAAATCCTTGCTGTATAATTGCTAGCCTATGACCTTAGGAAAGTTACTTAACCTCTTCGTGCCTCCGTTTTCTTATCTGCTATATGGAAAAACAATCCTACATACTTCAAATGGCTACAGTGGTGATTAAATATATACATTCATGAGAAATACTTTGAAGAATCTCACAAGTATCATATATTAAATAAATGCGAGATAATATTAAATAATGTTTGTAGTTGAACATGTTCATTAATCATCCCATCACTTTTCCAAGTTCTCATTAAATGATAACAGACACAAAAATTGAAATGGGAATTAACATATAGCATCAACTCTCACTTTGAGAGCTAGATTAGAGAATATGATAGGGTCTTTTACCTTCCTGGGACTGAAACCTCCAGACCCACACAATATCGATTTACTCAGGTGGCGAGACCAGAGAATGAGATAACATACTTCATCAGGGCCCACTTCCCTGCCCAACCTGGAAGTTTTGATCAGATAATAGGAATCAAAGGAGGAAAGCACACTTCGAAAGTGGGGGAGCAGGAGAATGAGGATGCATTGATAGAAATAAGTCACTTTGAAAAGAGGAACTAATGGAAGTGAAAATCAGATCAGCTAAGCCACTCAGCATTCTAAAGAGAGGAGTTAGTGAGATGGTAGAAAGATAGCCTCTTGGTGTTTATCCAGTTACTCCTCCCTTTAGGAAAGGAGCTGAAATTTCCTCTCCTTTATGGAAAACAAACAATAACAAAACATGGTGAGAGAATAAACATTCTCAGACCAAACATTTCAGATGGGTTTTTATTGTTTAAATCAGATTTGGTAGAGAACCTTGTTTAGAATCTCAGAAGGTAAGATTCTGTGCTCCACAATGTGTAGGTAATAATATGTCCCCCAAATATATCATAGTGCTTAGCACAAGTTGTTTTTTTTTTTAAATCTACCAGAACATGTACTTAAGCATTCTGTATGTCTTCAGTCTATTGCTGAGAAAGCTGGACTAGATAAATGGTTCTCAAATCTTTTCTTAATACAGACCCCTTTAAGCAGATAAAATCTTATTTGAAAGCCCTAAGTGTAAGCTGACAAAAGATTCTCTGCTTGATAGCTCTCTCCTCACCTTCAGCTTGCCCTGACTTTCTCCTGAAGAACTCTCGTCTCCAAAGGGCATATTTGAAGACCACTGGACCCATGAGCAACGAGAATTGTTTCACTTATTAAAGTGTTTAATTCTAAGAAGGTTCCTCTTCAGTACATAGATAGAAAACTTAAGTAAAAAGCCATAGCTAGCAAAATCACCTTTTTCAAAACTTGATTTTTAAAAAATGTAACAAAAATAGAAAAACAGCTACATATTTCTAAGAATGCTTTTAGGAAACTTGTGCTTATATGAATTACAGTTGTCCCTTCGTATCTGTGGATTCTACATCCGTGGATTCAACCAATGGTTGATAAAATATTTGTATAAACAAACTGCGTCTGTAGTAGTACAGACTTTCTTCCTTATAATTAATTATTCCCTTAGCAATAGAGCATAAAACCTATTTATATAGCATTTACAATAAAGTACTCTAGAGATGATTTAAAGTATGCAGGAGGATGTACATAAGTTATATACAAATACTTTTATAACCCTTTAATATCAGGGTCTTGAGCATCTGTGAATTTTAGTATCTGTTGTGGGTCTTGGAACCAATTTCCCACGGATACTGAGGGACTGTATAATCAAAATTTATTCATTATAAAGACAGTTCTATATAAACACATTAAAATACTGTTTTTTAAGCTAAATGCCTACCATGTTGCTTCAGTGTAGAGTGTTGTAATAAAACACACCCATATAAAAGCTGTTTTACAAATTTTCCTTCTTTTAGAGATTTCTTTTGTCAAGTTCTCTGAATGTGAACTATTGTAGTCATTCTCTATTATATTTCTACATATTTCTAAGTCCTTATAACAAAATTTAAGATTATATATGCATATATATGTTTACAGATATATGTATGAAAAGATCTTCTGTCAAGTATCACTTTGCCATCATACATTATATAATAATATATATCAATCCAGTGTTTTGGAATGACAGCTCTGGCTGTTTTCTTTTTTCTGTGTCTCTGTTCTTCCTGCTTCTTTAAAATACACACTATTGAGAAGAAGTAAAGCTATCAGAATACCCACTTTATATTAGCACTCATAGTACACAGTAAAGTAGAATAAAGAAATTGGCAAAGGATAAGAGCTTGACAGGGTTTTTTCTGTTCTTTGCTATTTTTCCTGGGCACATGCAGATGGCTGTTTAAGAATGGGTACAGTGTTCAGCCTGAGGTTTGCCAACAATGCAGACTTAGAAGGTAGAAGAAAGAGAGTCATCAATGAGCATAGTAATGGCAGGAAATGGTTCAAAAGAGAGCCCTGTGTTGCATACAGAAATATCCCACAAACCTAAAAGTAACTTGAGTAATCATTAATTATAAAATGTAGGTTTACAATTTTGGCAGAGTGTGCATACTTGAAAAAAAATCACAGCTGAATAATATAGTTATCTGAAAGCCTTTGGAAGTTAATCTTTATAACTAGGATATCATTCATCCATTTATTTTCATTTATAACATCAACAAATATTTATAGTATGCTAATCATGTGCCAGACACTATACTAGGAACTAGAGATAAAATATTAAACAAGGTACCTCGGTTATGATCTCACAGAACTTTCACAAAATAGACATGCAGTTAAACAAACAACTCTAATTAAGAATTACGTGTCCTATAAAATATTTTCTTGAGGAAGCTGTGTAGTGTGCGGGAGAGACTGAGCTTTGGAGTCACAGATAATTGCTTTTAGGATTCTCACTCAGACACATATTAGTTTGGTTACCTTAGAAAAATGATTTAATCTCTAAGAAACTGTTTCATTAACTGAACAAGAGCTACACCTGCTTTCTAGTGTTACCTCAAGTATTAAATGAAACAGCGAATATGAAAAACATCATACCTGGCACAATGCAAGATATTTGATATGTTATACTGGTTCTCTGAAATTGTTAATAATAAAAGCAGAGATTAATGAGTTTCTGACCTTTTACCTAAATAATTCACAGAGAAATTCTATGGGCCATTCCAAAGTCATTACTGCAGTTATGGGGAATACTTTGATTCTCTGTGCGTGCGCGCACGCGCGCGTGTATGAGTGTGTGTGTGTGTGTATTGTTATTTCAAGATAATGACTTTTATTCGTCCCCTTTATTATTTTTTGCTTTAATTTCTCCTAGGAGAAATTAACCTATAAGAAGGAATACTAAAAAACAGAGTTGATCTTCAATATTTGAAGATCCTGTGATTTAGCAATTTGTGTAGTGGCTAAACTTTATTTATAGCTCCCAAATCAATTCTTTCAATGTTCTGGGGTCATTTGCTGATGTAGGGGAGAAAAAATAAAATACTGTCTTTTTCTCAATTACTATTAACACAAGGTTCATGTCTGAAACCCCTAGAACAACAGACAGATTAACAAGATTAAAGATTGCAAATTTATTTAGCCAAAGTTTTACATGACACAAGAGCCTTCAGGAATTCTGACCCAAAGATCCAGAGAAAACTGTGTATTTCTATGCTTAGGTATGATAAAGAATGGACAGGTGTGTAAAATTATGGTTTGACAAAGGAGTATGGCTTAATCGTAATAAACTGAGAGGAACTGAGTGAGACCTGTTTGTTCATATTCTTCTTGGCCTCTGGGTATAGGCCAAGATCCCTCTTGAATAAGGGTCTTCTGACCTACTTTCAGAATTCCATTTTGACCATGTTTCAGGGAAAGAAGGCAGGAGAAGGTCAGAGTGACCTTGCTTCTGCAGTTTTCTCAATTGCCATGGTGCCACGCTTGAAGTAGCATGTTCTGAATCCCAACACTGACATACACAGAGTGGAAAAAAATGGATTGTCCAACTCCCACATTTCCACCTGATGTCAAATTAGACCATGCTCTGTCTTCTTGTTTTGTTCTCATACAAAGATGCCCAGAAGATGGAGATTACAAGGGGCAGTGTAGTCCCAGGAGCTCCTGCCCTGGGGCCAAGTATAGAGTTTGAACTTCAAATATGGCACCTGTGAGTAGTGCAGCCACACATAAGTCACTTAATACTTCTGACCTTTGTTTACCAGGAAGAATTATTTTCTTGATTTAAGATTATAATCTATGTGGTGTGTGTGTGTGTGTGTGTGTGTGTGTGTGTGTAGAGATAAGAGACAGATGATTGATTAACAGATGATAGATAAGTAGATAGACAGATTATGGATAAATGAGAGATGATTGACAATAGATAGATGTACAAATTTCTCCTAGGAGCAATATTCAGTATTTGCTATTTTAGTTGTGGCAACTTTACAGAATATAACTACCATGAAAAATAGAACTAACTGTATTTTAAAATTATTCTTCAAACATTATTTTCAATTTTGTGTGCTATTAAAGCAATTACTAAATAATAAACTACTTCAGAACATAACTCAAATATTTTAGTTAATTTCATTCTGTAACAGAAAAATACATTAATTTTCATGTTAGATGACAATGAGCTTCACTCAGCACACAGAAAAGTTTACCTTCCATTATAAATTTCTCCCTACATGTGACACAGTAAAGGGATTCAGAATGCATTTGTTACTTCTGTAGATAAATTATTAAAATTATGACATGGTGGAAAAATTTAACGTTCCAATTTGTGAAAACAAGAATTATCACACTCTGTCACATTCCAATTACATAAGTAAGCAAAATCATAAATGAACTTACAATGTATGTAAAACATCCTCCATAACCTGTCATGATATATTTTGTGGAAATAGAGACAATTCATATTACCCCTATGTTTAGATTGATCACAGATAACAACTGTATAGTTAGATATAACTAACGTGTTTTTAAAAAAAACTCATTCTTTGAAATCAAATGTTGTAAGATATGCTATGAGGTTTCTACAATTTAAAAGAATAAACTTTCTATATCTGAAATATAGTTAAACACAATACTCTTACCTTAGCCTTTATGATAAACTTAAGCTCTATGTTACTCAAGATTCTTATCTCGAAGAATAGATTCTGAAAAATAAACCATGAAAATTTAAAAGTCTTTCTGTGTTAAGCATGAAGCTCTTTCAGTAAAGTTCCCAAGGAGATTGGTCAGGCAATGCAAACTGTAGTTATAATCTTAAAGCATCCCAGAGATATGCTAAGCAAAATTATATGCTCAGAACTGATGTTCATATACATTATCATATATTTTAAAGCAAGCTCACACTTCAGGAACTGATGGAAGAAAAGAAATTTCAATGCTCAAGGTGGCCTGCCAACCTAAGACCTTGTTTTTCTTTTTCTTCTATCTCAAATAACTAATTTACAGTGCTCATTAAGACATGTGTTGTATATATAAATGCTTATTTTAACATAAGAGAAAATGTATCAATGTGTATCCTATTATTTTTTGGATGCTTACCTAAAATAAATTGGCATTTTCTTCAAAGAATACTTTGTGAAAATGTCTGACCTTGATTTTACCAACTCATATTTTCAAAGTCCTGTAAGTAGGTGTAAACAGCTAAAATAATCACATTGGAAGGGCTAAGAATCATAATCACAATACGATTCTTACTCTGCAACAATATGATTTCTATAAAAAGACATAAAATTAAAGGGGCAGATACCTGAATAAAATTACATAAGTCTCTCAGAGGTCATGTAACCTGAGTACAACATCTGGGGTTCCTTTTCTTTCATATGGATGGAAATTGTTCAGGGATCACAGAGACTTATTTCTTTTCTGAACTCAACCATAAAAATAGAACTCTATGGATATCAATGCAGATAGAACTTGACATTGTTTGAAATAACATGAGCTAGGTCTCTAGCTCTGCGGATTTGTCACAGAATTGGACAAAATGAAAGAGAGAAGAAAGTATCTTGATTTTAAATAAAGCTAAGATATTTTTAGGGAAAGTTCAGCATTAGAAATTCTAGCATCATTAATTCTAGCATCATCACTAAAAATCAACTTATTTAAACTCGGCTGCCAGGTTATTTCTACTATGCTACTGTATTTCTTTGAAATGAATTTGAAGCACAATTACAAATTACACACATATATTAGCATTGCATTATAGAAGTGTTCATTATTATATGTATTGAAATACACTTTGGGTAAAATCACGTGCCTTAAAACTCAACCTCCAACAAAAATGTTTTATAAGTAAGATGATAAGCTTATAAGGTTAGCATTCAATTTATATCCTTGAAAAAGAATTGCAGCATTATTCCATTCTTCAGAATAATAAATCAGTAAAATATCAAAGACGACGCAAAAAATACTATGCTTTTATAAAACCAGAGCACGTAAAGTATGCTGTGGTAGGCAGAATAATGCCCCCCCCCAAGAAGTTCATGGCCAAATCACAGATTCACAACATGCAATCTTACATGGGAAAAAGAACTTTGCAGATATGATTATATTAATAATGTTAAAATAGGGCAATTATTCTGGATTATCCAGGCAGACTAAATGTAATCACTAGGCTCCTTAGAAGATAAATGAAGAAATCAGAAAAGTCTGAACCAGAGAGCTAGCAATGTGAAAAGTACTTGACCCAGCTTTGCTAGCTTGGAAAATGGTAGAACAGAACCATCAGACAAGGAGTGCAGATGACCTCTAAAACCTGAAAAACGGAAGACAGTAGGTTCTCCCTTAGGGCTGCTAGCAGAAAAACAACCCTGCCAACGTCTTCATTTTAACCAAATGAGCTCTCTTTCAGACTTCAGACTTCTAAAATTATAAAAGGGGAGAGTGTGTGAGAGAGACAGTGTCTGTATGGTTATTTTAGAAGTAATGGAACTGTTTTGTTTCTTGATTTTATTTGTAATTATATGTCAGTATATGTTTGTTAAATATAGAAATCTACACAAAAATACTTAATTTTACTATCAGTAACTTAAAAAGTTTTCAAAAATTGCTTTCTTTAATTTGGGATAAATATTGCACATTTGAATTTAAAATTTTTCTGGTTTTCCTTTCTTATTTCCCATGTCTATTATTTTATTCTACAATTATTTTCAAAAAACAAATCAATGCATTCTTTTCTTCTTAAAATATCTTTGAAATATTTGCATTAATTTGATCTAAATCTTGGGTATGATGTTTAATACTCTTTTGAAGAATAAAGTAAATTATAATTCAATTATTTATTCCTTACATAAAATTTAAGTGTATACTCTATGTACTATATTTGAGTTCTGACAAACATAAATGGGAAGATGATGTCAAATCTCAAAAAAACTTTCAGTAGATATCTCAGAATAATCACAACTCAGGAATAGTAATAAACTGCTTAATAATTCAATATTCATAGACTTCATCCTCTTTCAAACCCAATAAAAAATTACTAGACATGCAAAGAAGCAGGAAAATAGAGTACAAAGAAATCTTAGTCAGTCAAAATACCAGAAATGACAGAGAGGATGAAATTAATAGACAAGTATATAAAATAACTTATATTCAAAATTTAAAGGAAATGCAAACAAAATAATTCCACAGGGTAGACTTAGTAGTCTAGACACTAAGACTATTCACAGATATTTTCTGCCAGAAGAAAATATCTGTGAATTTCAAGACATATCAACTGGTTATTTCAAACAAAATCACAGAGGATAAAAAGGTTGATAAAATGAACAAAGGCAGAATAATCTACAGGACCATATCAAGTAAACTAATATATGTGTAATTTAACTCATAGGAGATAAAAAAGAGAAGTACACACAAAGTATTTGAAAAAATAAGGGCTAGAGATTTTCCAGATTTATTAAAAAATATAAACCCACAGAATTAAGAAGTTTAACAAACTACAAAAAGCATAAATACAAACAACACACCAAAGTTTCTCCTATCTGAAATTTTGAAAACTAATGATAAAGAAGAAATCTTTGGAGAAGCCAGAAACAGAAAGACATACTACATCAAGGAAAGAAAAATAAGAACAATCACCTTCTTTTTGTATGAAACAAAACAAGCCAGAAGTCATTGGAATATATTTAAAGTGCTGAGAAATAAGGTAACATCTTTTGGAATTCTATATCCAATAAAAAACATCTTTTAAAAATGAAAGCAAAAATACCAACATAATTTTTCACACATCTAGAAAAAAAAGTTCTATGGTTTGTATGGAAACAGAGAAGACTCTGTATAGCCAAAGCAGCCTTAAGCAAAAAGAACAAATTGGGAGGCATCAACTTACCAGACTTCAAGCTATAGTACAAGGCTATAGTAACCAAGACAGTATGGTACTGGCACAATAAACAGAGACATAGACCAATGAAACAAAACTGAGAACCCAGATATAAAACCATCCGCAAATAGCCATCTGATCTTTGACAAAGCAGACAAAAGCATACACTGGGGAAAAGAATCTCTATCTAATAAATGGTGCTGGGAAAATTGGAGAAGCCTGAAACAGCATCCATCCTAACAACAAGTAAAATGCTGAAGAATCTGAAGACAAAAAAGTCTTCTTGAATCTGTAAGAGAGGCCACAGGGCAAACCACTGCCTAAAATATTGGAGAGTCACACAGGTGAATACAGGGAACACAGCTTACCAAAGCAGAGACTCATAAGCAGAAACCACCATGTGAGCCAGTGCTGGGTTAGAAAAACCTGAACACCAATTGAAAAATAGCTGGAAGCTCAGCGCAGACAATCTGAGAATTAAAAACTCCCAAGGATCCAATCCCCAATGGGCAGGGTTAGGGAGTTACAACACTGTAAGATTTACCTCCAGAGGTTTTGACAGTAAATATTGGGGAAAAAACTCCTCTCATGATTCCACAGCTGGAGGGGAAACACCATTTTGAAATACACCAGAACATTCTGTGTTTTCTAACAAGACCTGCCCTCAGAAGAAACTAGTTAACCAGTGCCTATTCTGCTGGGGAACTGTCAGAACCTAACTGACCTGGGATAAGAGAAGATATAGTTTTATGTTGATGATTTTAGTCAGAAGCCACATTTATATATTTTAATACAAACATTTAGTTTTAATTTATATATATGCACATGTATAAATATGTGCTCTGTAACATTTTTCTTGATTAAATGATTCACACAGCAAGTTTATGAATTTCAACCTCATTAGTAAAGATGACATCAGATCACCATTTTCATAAAAGTAAAATCAATATGAAATTAGATAACTTGTTGAATATTAAAGCACAACCAGTTATTTTACACAAATAAAAACGACATGGTTTAGGAAATTGGTAATGGTAATTTAGAGTATATCCCCACTTTAAATTGAACACCTGAACCTATATTATTAATAAATACATTTTTCTCTAGTACTTTGCATGATCAATATTTGGGGTCCTTGACCAAGATCAAATATAATACTCTCTTTTTTTCATTAATAATTTCTGTAAAAATAAAAATTTGTTTTATGCCTTCAATCCATCACTATTTTTAAACTGTCTTCTACATATGAAGACTACAAACATGTATAACATTCTAGATGTGAGGAGCTAATATACGAGACTGATTTTAAAGCAACTGATCTAACTAACCCAAAGGTGATTGAATGTTTGGTTAGTAAGAACAAAATAACTTATACTCAAACAGAAAATAGAAAGAAAACTCATTTAAAGCAACAGAAAGCTGAATATAGCTATAATTCCTAGAATAATGTGAATTTGAGTTCACTGATTCTTTCTTCTGCCTAATCAAATCCTCTAGTGAATCTTTAAGTTTCAGTTATTGTACTTTTCAGCTCCAGAATTTTTTTGACTTCTTTTTAGGTTTTCTGTCTCTTCATTGATATTTCCGTTTTGTTCATACAGATTGTTTACTTGATTTTTTTCCACATCTTCCTTATGTTCTTTGAGAATCTTTAAGATAGTTTTTTAAAAATCTTTGTGTAGTAGATCTACCATGACGTCTGTTTATGGGGCAGTTTCCCTTGATTCATGTTTTCTTCTTTGTATGGGCCATCTTTTCCCTTTTCTTCCTATGCCTTGTGACATGCCTTCTTTTATTGAGAACTGGACATTTGAATGTAAAAATGTGGTAACTTTGAAAATCAGATTCTCCTTCCCTAGAATTTGCTGTTCTTCTTTTCTTTCTTTTTCTTTTCCTTCTTTTTCTTTCTTTTCTTTCTTTTCCTTCCTTGCCCCCTCCCCTCCCCTCCCCTTCCCTTCTTTCCCCCCTCCCCTCCCCTCCCCTTCCCTTCCTTCCCTTTCCTTGCCTTTTTAAAATTTTTAATTGTTGTAGGCTCTCCCTGTACCAAGAATAAGCCCGAGATGACTTAAGGTCTTCTCAGGTCTTTCCTGAGCCTGTACATTTTCCTGGAAATGTTGAGATATGGGGAATAGGTAACTGCTACTGTGCTAAAAACTGAAATTGACTGAAATTAACTTCAATTTACCTTTCAAACCTTCCTTTTGAAGTTACAAGCCTTCCATAGGCTCTAGAGCTCAAAAATAGTTACATCAGACAGATTCTGCCAGTACAATTATTGTCTACTAGGGGAGAAAGATTCCTAGTGCTTCCTACTCCATCATCATAATTTTATCTTTTAAAATTCCCTATTAGCTGTTCAACTATTTTTTACAGCCAAAATTCTTCAATTTCTTAGAAATAAAAAGAATAAAGATACATTTTGTAGGGAGACAATTTAGTAGAGACTCATTAGAAATAGAGCTGAATTATAGCAGTAGAGTAGAATTACACTTGATTTTGCCAATTGTTTAAAAAAGAATATTTCATTTCCTTAAGATATTAAAGTGAAAGAAAAAATCTTTCATTTTCACAACTGAAATGCAAAACTGACGTTATTCTTTATTTATGTAATAAAATGTATAAACACTAGAATAAGAATATTTTAGCATACATAATAATCAGATTTATCATTACCCATGGGAAAACACAAGCTACAACCTAATGAGAGAACAGTTGCAAAGGACAATGCATATGATCTGGAATCCTTTGAAAAGAAACAAAACAGATGCAGGGAAATTAGTGCTATATCATTATAGCTCCCAGGACTCTCCTTAGAAGTCACTGAATGCATCATTGATCTGTCTATATCTTTCAATATTATGATACACAAAGCTATATGTGAACCATGTGAACTGATCTGACTACTGAATATAATTTTTCTTTTGTTTTTCTGGACATTTGAATCTTTGTTATATACTCTCATTTTTTTTTTCCTTTTTTTAAAGTTTTTGTGTGTGTGTGTGCTGTCAGAGCTACAATGCCTTTAAAAGATTGTAAAAATACCTCATTACTTACATATGCTTTTTTGAGTTCACAAATTCAGGTTTTTTTGTATTTAAGAGACAATAATATCAGTTAGAGTTTCAAAGCTACATACCTGACATTATCTTTTGATGTGAATACAGAAAAAAACACTCCAAAATGTATTGTTGTAGCTTTTTTTTACTATGTAACTGTGGCTAAGACATTTTTCCTGAGATAGCTTATTATAAATGCTTCAGTGTTTCTTCCCTCTTCTTGTGATGGATATTGTGCTTTTACTTTCTGTTACATTTACTAGAGGTTCTTCTGCTTTAGAAATTGTACTTATTCTAGATTTATCAGTCAGATCCCTCAGAGATGTCTCATTTAATTGTGCTACATGGAGGCATTTGTAATAAAATGATACACATCATCATGCGCTATAGCGTCTTTCCCTGAGATTGTTTTTAATGTCAGATACTCAAGGAAGTCTGTGAAACACAGCAAAGATAAGAATGTTTTCTCATAAAATAACCTTGTTAAATCACAGAGCTACTAATAAACCCAGTCCTGTTCCATGTTAATAAACTTCTACTGCTTTTACAATAATATGCTAATGGTTTTTTTAAATGATATCTATTTCCTTGCTTAATTGCTTACTCAGATCCCAAATTGATTTTCTGATTTCTTCATATTGTTTTTCAGATTTCTCTTGCATCTCATTGACCTTCTTTAAAATCATTATTTTAAACTCTTTATCTGGCATTTTGAAGAGTAAGATCTGTTGTGGACAATTGTGATCTTTTGTTGGTGTCCTATTTCCTTACTTTTTCATGTTTCATGTTTTTCTGTTGATACCTGCATATCTGGTGTAACAGTTGCTTCTTCCAATTTTTTGAAATTGCTTTCACAGGGGAGATTTTTCCAGAAGATGTAAATACATTGCTGGTTGAGCCATATATTTGGCTTTGATTTTGAGTGCCTGTAGTAGTGTGATTTTTTGGCAGTACACAGGATCAATAATATCTGTCTTTTCCTTAGTAGCTTAGAGTATAGTTGTTAGTTGAAGTTTGCTGAGGATGAGGATGCATGGTGGCAGCAGTAGTCTGAGTGTTATTTTTCTTAGGCTCCAGAGTCGCTCATGCTGGCACCAATGTCTATAGGTCCTAGAAGGCTGATTCTTAGACCTCCAGATGGCTTACCTGGATGATAGTAGTGGCAGTGGTGGGCCAGGTATAGGGTTGGGTTCTCAGGCCCCTGGGCAGCTGGTGTGATGTGGGTTATGGCAGGCAGTAGTGGTGGTGGAGCAACTCACTCTAACCCAAGTGGTTCATGCTGCTGTTGCTGGTGGCTATGACAAATTGGGTGGGCAAGTCCCCTGGCCTTTTGGTAGTATATTTGGTTGTGTGTCACTGTAGTGGTGTCAGTATGTTGAGTCAGCCTGACCTCATACCCTAGCAGCAGTGATCAGGTGATAAGGATCATGGACTGGGCTGGGAAATTGCCAGGCTCCTGGGTAGCATACCTGAATACTAGGAGGATGGGTTCAGGCCAGAAGACTTGTTCTCAGACTCCCTGGTAGTACATTCAGATGCTGGCTGTGATAGGCAGAGGCGATGTGGCCACTGGAAGAGTGCTCAGGTATAGGCTGTGGTGGCTGCTTGATAGAACAGCCTCCAGGGAGGGCTCCACTCTCTTGGTAGAGCAGTTTGGGTAAGATGCTGTGGGTAGTGCATGCTGCTCATGCCCTGGTCCCACAGCAGCCCCTACCAGGGCAATGGGAATTGTCCTAAGGGTGCATGAGAGTCCCAGTCTCCCTTCTCCCTCCTCAGCCTGTAGGCAGCTGCAGTAGAGTCAGCCCAAGCTTGGCCTATGGGTGGAGTTCAGCCTAGTGTTACATTCTCAAAATGGTGTCAGCTATGGGATAGCAAATAGCAAGGGTGAGGTCCCTCCGGTGAGCAGCATGGGTAAGAAGCTGTGGGGAAGCAGTCTGCTCAAGCCTCAGTCTCACAGCCTGCAGCAGAGTGGTAGGGATGGTCCTAGGGGAATGTGGGAACACCTGGCCTTACTTCTTCCTCATTGGCTCAGCTGTGACGGTGGCAGCAGCCATGTCAGTCCAACCTAAGAGCAGAATGTACATTTTCTGTATCTAGGCTCTCAGAATTGCCCCAAGCTGAAGCTGCTCTCTGTTTGGATGCCTGTAGGATTTTGCGTGAGTTTCCTTTCTGGGGCAACATCTTTGTGCAATCTCTAGAGGCAGCTCCCTATGTTAGACACAAACCCTTCCTGGGTCAAGAGATTTTTTCATTGCCGAGATCACAAAAGCTCATTGCATTAGTATGGAGCCCTGGGGGTTTCTCTCTTACCCTATTCCCATGTTCTTGAGCTTCTCCCAGCTTCCAGCCAGTCCCTAGATGGGCAACCTGCCTCAAACCCTCTCTTTACTTGCTTTTGATGCTTGCCATCACTACCCTGATGAATCCTATCATTCTCTCTTAGGCACAATCTGTTCAGCGCGAATATCTACTTACTATTCTACTCCTCTCCGTGGAGGAGGCACACACTGGCTGAGTCTAGTCAGCCATCTTCTGTTGTCATTTTTATCTATTGTTGTTTCATTTATGGTTGCTGAGTCGTTACTCAGAAGGTTCTTAGATATAGAGATCATCTTCTCAGCTTGAAAACAGGGACACATATCTAAACTATAGGAAACTTTCTAACATTTTATATCCTATGCTTTAGAGAAGAAATGGCAGCTTCTTCACAATAGAACTTGACTTGGTTTTTCTGCGAGGATGTTTACTTAAGGGCAGTAACACACTAAGCAGCAGTGTGAAATAGCACATTAACAATTAGCACCAGGTTGTTTTTTCAAACAGCCAATGATGCAAGTTTAAGAGTTCCCCAAAGCATTTTAAAGACTGAGAAAACATTTGTGTCATTACAAAGCCATAGCTTAAAGCTTATGAGCTTTTCACCCTACTAAGAAAAGCGTTTAAAACAACCCACAGAGGACAGGTTAGCGTAAAAATAGGTGGATCTGTGATTACTAGGAGCACTGTAATTAATGATTAAGCACACAAAATAGGATAACTCATTCACTTATGAATATTTAATGATAAAATGTATTTTTCTTTAATAGCCATCGGTAGTCAATTTTTCTAAGTTTATTATTCCCTTGAAAGTTTGACTCTAAAAACTTTCTCTGGTTCTGAGACAAGCAAATTTAACCACTTGGTCACTCTGAACTCATTTTTTCTTTTCCAGGCAAATTTGGTTTAAAAATAATTTTGCTGTTTCAAATAAATGTGGGCATTTATTTGCCTTACTAAAAGATTGAGTCCAAACTCAACACTCTAATAGAACTTTTCTACTGCTATTGCCATGAGTTAGCTCATATCTTCTCATTTGGACTATTATAATAGCCACCCGGCTCCCAATCTCTCCTTTCTTAAATTTACCCTAAATGATCTAATTAAAGCACATTTTATAAAATACAACTCTAGTAATATCAAAAGGTATTACAGTATAGTATAAGTGTTAAGTTTGGAAGTTCAGATCTTGGTGCTCCTGCATACTACCAATGTGTTTAAAACATCTATGACTCAATTTCCCCCTCTGTGAATTAGAAATAATAATATAGACTACCTCGGAGGACTGTTAAGAGTTAATTCACGTAAGATACTTATACCTGAGGTTGGCAATTTTTCAGTTCTCAAAAAATGTTAGCTATCAGTGTTAACACCTTGCCTTAAAAATCTGCAATATTTTCTTAATGAATATAGAAGTAAATCAAGAATTTCTGCACAGGATCACCACAAATTGGCCTTAACCTACTCTTCAAGTGTATCTGAAAGTATAGACTCCACCCTTCCTACTACAATGCCAGTCTCTCTCTATACATATATATGTACACACACACACACACACACACATATAGCTCTATTGAAACGTAATTTTTATTTAGCTGTATTGAGATATATTTCACATACTGATATGGTTTGGATATTTGGCCCCTCCAAATCTCATGTTAAAATTAGATCTCCAGTGCTAGAAGCGTGGCCTGGTGGGAGGTGTTTGGGTCAAGGGGGCAGATCCCTCATGAATGGCTGGGTGCCCTGCCCACCATAATGAGTGAGTTCTCATTCTATTAGTTCATGTGAGAGCTGGTTGTTTAAAAGAGCCTGGCACCACCTCTTCCCTCTCTTGCTCCTCTCTCACCACGTGACATGCCTGCTCCCCCACTGCCTTCCACCTTGATTGGAAGCTCCCTGAAGCCCTCACCAGAAGCAAATGCTGGTGCCATGTTTCTTGTACAGCCTGCAGAATTGTGAGTCAAATAAACCTCTTTTCTTCATAGGTTACCCAGCCTCAGCTGTTTCCTTTATAGCAATGCAAAATAGACTAATGCATATACCATTAAACTAATCCTTATAAATACACACTTTTGTAGTTTTTAGTTTATTCACAAATTTGTGTACCCATCACCACAATCTAATTTTAGAACATTTTCACTATCCTATAGAGAATCTTAATATCCATTAGCAGTCACTCCATTTCCCATTTCCTACTGCCCATCCCCTACCTTTGGTTTCTCTTTATTTGCCCATTCTGGACATTTCATGTAAATGAAATCATACAAGATGTGGTCTTCTGTGCCTGACATTTTTCGCTTGCAATAATATTTTCAGGTGCATTTCTGTTGTAGCATGTTTGAGTACTATATGCTGTTTATGGCCAAGTAATATTTCATACATTTACCTCTTGGTGAACATTTGCATTGTTTCCAGTTTTTAACTATTATGAATAATATTTCTATAAATACTCCTGTACAAGTTTTTCTGTAGATATTTGTTTGGATATATTCTTTTTAGTATATACCTGGAACTGGAATTTATGCATCATATGATAACTTCATATGTACGATTTTGAGAAATTCCCAAACTGTTTTCCCAAGTGACTACATCATTTTACAATCCCACTAGCAAAGTATGAGAGTTCCAATTCCTCTACATCCTCACTGGCTGTTGTTATTATCTGTCTTTTTTATTTTAGCCATCCTTATGGGTACAAGGTGGTATTTTATTCTATTTTTTTTAACTCACCCTGTCCTATCAAACCTCTGGCCTCTTGCTTCTTTCTGTTTACAACAGTCCCCTTTCTCCCATCTGATCTGTGGTTAAACTATTCTTCCTTGCAGGTGTACAGTTGACCCTTGAATAACACAGATTTGAACTGCACAGGTCCACTTATATGCAGATTTTCTTCCATATATTTCTCTCCTGAGACTGCAAGACCAATCCCTCCTCTTCCTCCTACTCTTCGGCCTACTCAGCATGAAGACAATGAGGATGAAGACCTTTGTAATTATCCACTTCCACTTAATAAAGAGTAAATATATTTTCTCTTCCTTATGATTTTCTGAATTACATTTTCTTTTCTCTAGCTTACTTCACTGTAAGAATAGAGTATATAATAATAGTAGGTATAATATACAAAATATGTATTAACCATTTGTTTATGTAATCAGTAAGGCTTCTGGCCAACAGTAGGCTATTAGTAGTTAAGTTTTGGGGAGCCAAAATTTATACATGGATTTTTGACTGTGTAGGGATTTGGTATCCCTAACCCCTAATTGCTCAAAGGTCAAGTGTAGTTAATAATTTCACTATTTTAAGAGTCATAACCCAACCTACCACTAAAAAAAGAAATCTGCACCCTGCACCTACTCCTATATCAAATGAATTAATTTTTATTATAGCACTTTAAATGTTTTGATTATAAAAAAAGCAGGTGCTATATTTTTATCTATTTCCTCAACAGACTCTGAACTACTAAAAAAAAAGGGTCAAGTATAACATAGTGTTTTCAACATAGAAGATACTTACTGTTTGTCAGATTTACATTTGACCAGGTATTCATTTGGGTAATTAGAGAAATGACCATCCTTTTAACTAAGGCACCTCATATGTTTTCCAGTACAATACTAAGACTTTTTAATAATAAATAAATGTGCTTCTTAGATTATCTAAAGATAAACTGAGTTGACATTTCATAATATTTGTTAATAATGTGTTTACCTGTCAACTTCCTTCACTTGATTCCAATTTTCTTGAGAAGAGATATCGTCACATTGCCTAGAAAAATTCCAGAGCCTTAGAAAGGGTGTGGACTTTTGTTTACTGAATATATTGAATTACAATGAAATAATGGTTGTAGTTTACACTTTCTCTGTAGGCAAAGGGCAGTGATGCAAAAGCTAAAATATTATTCATTTCTTTGCTTATAATACTTTCCTAAGTTCTAGTATGAGTCAAAATAATGTGTCTTTTAGAAATTATATTAGGCTACTTGTGAATACCCTATAACCATTAATGGATTTCACATTTAGATACATTCATATATAGAGTGCAGAGATGTGGGCTTAGATTCAAGTTTCTTGAGTAAAAAGAGAAAATAATTGATGATTTATTTTTTGGTATTGGTTACTGTTTTTAACTTGAGCCATACATCATTGGTCTTATAGAAATATAACCCTTATGGTTTTTTTTCTTTTCTTTCTTATATTTCTCTTATAGACCTGGTCTTCAGTTAAGACAGCCCTGCTATTCTTTATCAAATGTGCTTCAAGCATGCCCCTCCCCTTCAGAATGCTTGAAATGTAGTTGGGGATGGGAATTAGGGGTCTTAATAGGGGGAAGGAAATCTAAAACTGATTTATGTGAATAGCTGTACAACTTGGTAAATTTACTAATATTCATTTAATTGTTCACTTAAAATGGAGTAATGGCATGGAATGTAAATTATACTTCAATAAATTTGTCTAAAAAAATGTCCTTCAAGAAAAAATGTACATTAAGAAATTCTCTAATCATTATTCCTTTCCCTTTAAACAATAATGGCTATTATTATATGTTAATTCATCTCATACTCTAGACCAGATATATCAATTCTTTCATATAAATGACCTCGTTTAATAGATACAAACATCAAAGAGATACATAGTAGAACTTTTCTCATTTTATACACGGGCAACTGAGGCACGGAATAGTTAAGGAATTTGCCCAAGTTCCCACAACTGTTAGTGGTTCAGCTAGAGTTTGAACACAGACTGTCTGTTTCCTTTGAAAACCCATGTCTCCCTTTGATTAGTTCCTAATTTCATGGATACATCAAAATATCCAAAATAGAAAATACAGAGATTCTTAGCATTCGGGATAATTCAAGACTCCACTGTTAGAGCAACATTATCTCATTTTGTTTTTCTACCCAGCTCTCTAATCTTCTCCCTAACCCCAGATCTCTCATTTTTGTTTTTTAATACCTAATTTAATAATAATTAAATTAATTCTTAGAGCTTTATAGTATAAAATATTATAATTGGTTACTCTTGGATTATCTCAAAAATCATAGCTAAGAATTTTACAAAAGTAGTCCTGATACATGCTACAAAATACAGAAACTTGGAAGAATATGAAGACACCAATATCCATATTAGACAGGGAAACAGAACCATCTATTAGGTGTGATGCATCAATAAAGCAGATCATGTTTTCACTAAATATATTGAATCATATGTTATCATTGGCTCTCTCCGGTTCTCACTGTGATAAGCTTCCTTGACTTGATGTGATTCTGTAAATTGCTGAATGTATTTCGATTTTTAGAAACATTTATTACTGGAAAAGCTAGTGAAGTTTGGCAATACTTAAAAAAAAGATAAATTATGGTATTTATATGTCAAAGGTTTCTTCAACAAATACTGTACTGCAGAGCATTATGGACAAAAGGTTGAATTCCTACATTTACTCCCACTATTTTTTATTTACTTATTTGGAACAAGTAATAGTATCACCACCAATAAGAAGAACAGACTCAGCTTGGATGCAGGAATGAGCAATATTTTTTTTTCTCCAAACACTACTCCTGTATATATATAAATATATGATTTTAGCAAAATCTTGAAAGAAATCACTGGCATTCAATACCTTTTAAATTTTGTTTGGATAAACAGATCTCTATTATAAAAATTATGGCCTAGATTTTAGACTTTTTAAGGAAAAATCATACTGTGAATTGTCTAGTGGCTTAGAACATAGATAAGTTTTATAAACCACACTACTTTAAAAAACAGAGCAATAAAAAAAAAAAAAACAGAGCAATAGACACATGAGCAATGGGTTTGTTTAGCTATTTGTCTCCGCATGCTTTCACAGTAATTCCCCTACCACAACCACATTTATTCCTTCAGCCCCTTACTCCAACTTCCCCTTTCATTTTCTTACCAAAAGAATTTCTCCTGATTTATTTAAGTTAGTTTTCTTGATTTAGGTTATTCTTGAATATTAATGTTTCTTCCCTAAACATCAAACCAAAGAAATATCTAACAAATATAAAAGGGAATCGCAAACGCTATCACTTCAGAGTTCCAGAAATTCTTGGAACGCAGATTGATATATTAATAATTCGTTCATTCAACCAACAAATATTTATTGAGAGTCTACTATACGTCAGATATGTATTAGATATTTGAATACCTCTCTGGAAAAAAATAATTTCTCTGTAATTTATTGTACATTCAAATTGTATATTCCACCCCTCTCTCCTTATACTAGTTTCCCCTTAGTTATTCAATAATTATTCTTTATTCTTCAGTGCAACTCTGTGGTAAGATGCTTATGTTTCTACAGTCTAGAACAAATAGGATATACTATCACGGATAGAAACAATGCAGCAATAAATTTAACTTAATTGTCTTAGCAATGGAATCACTAAGTTTTTTTTAATATAAGGATTACAGATAATGCCAGCACATTGCAATTATTTTTTAAACAAATTACTTAAAAATAATGAAAAAAACTTATTGCATAGGATCCAGTTATTTTCAGCGCTTGAAGTTCATATCAGCTGCATTTGTGGCATCATGACAGATGGTATTTTCCCTTAAAGAGTTTTCTTTTAATATGAAAATGTGTGCTAAATGTGGATAACTTCCTTATTATCTTTGAAACAACAGTTTTATGAGCTTTCTGTCCAAAGTTTAATTAGCTCTTCCACACTCTGCCCCCTTTTTTTTTTCCCAAGATTGAGGTTATTTCCATTTTCCTTTTGGGTTAAGAAAAAGGTTGAATTGTATGTTTAAAACATTAGCTAGTCACCAAGAGTAGAACTGCCTCCTGTGTTGTGCCAAGGAGAGTAAATTTCTTGGAAAGATATCAACGCTGAAAAACTGTCAATAACTTTTTTGGCTGCCGTTGTTCAAAACATTTTATTAGTATTTGATCAGTGTTTTAAAACAGATCAAAATATACTCAGGATTTATAGACTTTGAAAACAAATGATTATATGGTGAGCCAAAATCCTTTTCTTTCTCATTATACTGTTTCTATTCAAAAATATGAATCTATATTTGAACCTCTGGCATTATATTATTTTGATATGAGGTATGTTCCATCTGGATCCCATCCAGAGAGTTTTAATGATTAAAGTGCCAGTGAAGCACCTATAATACTGACTAAAATGCAGGCAACAAAAATTTAGGAAACCTAGACCCAACCATCATAGTGGTCAGATTCCCTGGGTATCAGTTTTCTGAAAAATGAGGAGGATGACAATTGCTGCCCTATGTATTTCAAGGGATTGTTGGATATATAAAGTAAAATCAAAGTCTATATAAAATTTTACAAATTAGAAATATTCCATAAATATAGGTATGTTTGCATTATAGACACCTGCTATCAATAAAAATGTACCAAAGATAATAATACAATTATATTTAAACCCATCAAAAGGTATTAATTATAAAGAGAAGGATGGAAATGTACACATATAGTACACATTCGATTGTATAAAAAATATGCTTAGAAACACTAGAAGGAAATAAACTGAAATGATAATTATGATCATCTCTGAGTATGATGACTATGAGTAAATATTAATTTCTCTTTTAATCTTATCGGTATTTTTTTCAAATTTGCAACTGTGAGCATATGCTAGTTTTATAAAAGAAATATGGATGTAAAACCTGAGAATTATCTTTTTTCAGCTATATTTCACTGATTTATTAATAGTGAATATAGAATTTAAACTTTATTTCTACATTACTAACAATTGCTTGAAAAATTAAGATTGGATTATTCATATTAAAGTTTTCAAAATTCTTGACCTGGATCTCTCTTTCTAATATTTTATCTACATCTCCCATCTCATTATGAAATGGAGAGAAATATTTGCTATCTTATATTGATTTTAAAATATAATTTTAAAGATTGTTTCTTCTTCCTTCTACCTTCTATATTAATCTTTCCATTAACGTCTATTATTTACTTTCCCATGTAATTAGCCTTTACTGATATAAATTTTTCTCCCAGAATATGCCATGCTTCTTCAGCTCTTTGTACTATTCTTGAACACTAGCCAGAAAGAGTAGACTGATGTCTTACATGCTCCTAGAATCCAGAGATAAGACAGATTCACAGTGTTTTTTCTCCTGCACGTTAGAGTAGATAGATTGATTCTCATAGTGAAGACCAACTAGAATATGTGAATTGAAAACTTTTGTTTTTATATGATGCCCTCTTGAAAACTAGGCATAACAAGTGTGAAATAGTTTTAAATAATTCTGTGATACTAATAAGGTAAAAATTTAATCAGTCCACTTTCTCATATTATTTCCACCTTATAATGTCAAACGCTAAAGATGTTGTTGAAATTAAAGTTTGGTACTGCATGATTTAGGTCCCTTTTTTTCACTTTATATGAGTAGTTCAATATTTCAGAAGCAAAAACGAGTTCGGGAAAGGGAATATTTGATGGTTAGAAAGACAATTTTCCATAATATCTATCAGAGAAAATATTTTGGAATAGTAGAATTTGAAATGTAGATCATGCACTCCTTTTATTAATGTTCTTCCCTCCCATATAAATTCCATGAAAGCAGTGGATTAACTCTTTCAGTGGTACCTTTGTTATACACACTAAGATTAACTGAACTCAAAAGACAAGTCCTTCAATAATCTAATCTATTCAAAGATTATAAAGCATGCTGACTAATGAATAAATAAGGCACTTTGAAAACCATATAATACATAATTATCTACCATTAGTGGAACATATTGGAAAGTTTTGCTTTCATTTTTGAAACAGTTGACTTCAGGCCAGTTTCTCATTTTGTTTTATTAATATTTTTCTCATCTTGCTCTGGCTTGCATTCAGAACTCCCATTGACTTCCAGAAGGATCTTCGCATTTGGCTGAGTTTCAATAGTAGAAAACAAGATAGTGAGCAGACTCTTCCTAATTCTGAATATCTCTAAAAGAACGATGCTCCACTCCCATACTGGCTATAGTATCACACAATGTATTCTTTATCGTCCACTTCAAACAGCTCAAGTAACACTGTGCATACCATACACTGTGCATGAATTCAAAGAATGTAATTAAAGAAGTTTGCTTACTTTTTCCTAAAATTTTTAAAGTTTCCTATTATCTCATATATATTATTTCATGTAATCCTTGTATTATTTTGTGAAATTTATAGGATAAATACAAGTTTCTCTATTGTACAGAGAAGAAATGATGGCACAGAATTATTAGCTGTTTAATAATAATTCCATCAGCATTCCCTGTGCTTCTGATTCCTGAAAGGTTGTGGCACTGTTGAAGGGAGTTTTACAAATCAGTATAGTGAACTAAATATTTTCTGCAGAATACAAGTATTTCTCACACATGTAAGCAGTATAATTTTAAAATATGTTTAGCCACCATATTTATTGAAAAGTTATTACCTATGCCAGCAATAGAGTATTACTATAGTCATAATATCAGTGTCATTATGTAATATCTCATCCAATGAATGTAAAAGAACAATTACTCTCACATATAAACTCACCAAAATTATTTTCTGATATTAAAAACGATTCTTAGGTGTAATGAATTTGAAAAGCTCTGAACTAGCCCATGCTGATAAAGAAAGTTGCACTACAGATTAGGGCATTACTGACCCAAACAAATTTACCTCTAAGAAGCTACAATATATATACTATAACATATGTATTCTAACTATTGAGGCAGTCAAGAGAAACTCTACATCCAAATACATTTGTATTGATTCTCATTTTTTCAATAAGAGATGTACTGTATAATAGATATATCACTTTCATTTGATACCTTCCCCAGGGACAAAGAGCTCCAAGGCCCAAATCAACACAGTGCAAACATAGGAAACTAATCTGTGCAGAAGGAGTGATAGGCTTTATCTTCCAGTGTGGTATTGCAAAGATAGATCAGTAAAGTATTGAAAAGTGCCATTCTAGGGGCCATTTTGCAGGATCTCAGTCAAAGTCAGACTACAAAAAGAAAGGGATTTTTCTCATATAATAGCAATATCTTCAGTGGCTATGTAGCTATGGGAGTAACACAAATAAGAAGCTATTGGTATGAGTGAGAAAAGGAATTGCATTTGAAATAATACACAAGTTTGAATCCTCTAATTTATTAATAAAATATTAGGTCATAAAGAAATTCCAATTTCCACTTACAATGCTAATAATATCCAGTAGTGTCTTAGAATTATGGGGGAAAGATGACATATTACATGGAGGCAGAGAAGAGGACAGAATATTAAGAGAATTGTTTTTAAAAGGAGAAAAAAATAAATATGGTATGAAAAGAAGGGTAAATTCAGAGTCTACAGATCACAAGAGAAGAATACCTATGAATGAGAAGCAACAATGGAAAGTAAAGACAAAGTATATTGATTATAACTTCTAATGGAAATAACACCATTCTGCTTCCAATGTGGGCAATTCTGTCTTCTGGTTGTAGCATCTACTCAGCATTAAATGTGGCTCTGACCCCACCCATCCCCCAAGAAAAGACGGTGCAATACTTCAGTTCATATTCCATGAACTGACAAATATTTCTCAACTTCAAATCTTACGGTTTTACAAATTATTTTTGTTTTCTTCAAGACTTGATAGAAATAATACAACAATTTATCACTATTTTGAGTTGACTTTGGGTAAGGATCTTTAACAGGTAGATGAAATATATTTCATGTTTAATATAGGTCAAAGAAAGGACTGCTTGGGAGAGATATAATGTCTGTTTTCCTAAGGCAAAATTTAAATTCATAGAAATATGATAAATATATTAAGTCCGAAACTGCTGCATAACATTCAATCAGTGCTGAAAAGATGTCGTGACTCTCATAATACTACATTAAAAACTGTATAATTATCATTACAACGTATCTATAACAAGATATATTTAGGCATTACAGTTGTATAATGAGGTCCTAATGACTAATAATAACCATAGTTAATATATAATTTCAAGATACACTCCTGCATCAATTCACACTGTGGCATTCTTATTAAAAAGGAAGCCTGAAAATAATTTATAAATTATAAAGTGGACTTGTAGAAATGAAGGAACATGAATTATTTCATTGTGTGTGTATATGTATAATGTATTGTGTATATATACATATACATTTCATTGTATACATACACACACACATCCTACTGATTCTGTTCCTCAGCAGAGCCCTGACTGATGCACTGGGTAAAAGGTATACAAGAATTCCCTGTGGTATCTTTACAATTCTTTATTATTCTTTTAACTTTTCTATAGATTTGAAATTTTTTCAATGGTAACTTCTGGGGGAAAGAGATTTATTCTTTCTTAAACTACAAGATGTCTATCGGGTAGCTATTATATTAATGGTATTAGTCCAACTGCTCGATAATACCTTCAAGAACTAGTCCTTTCCTATATTACCATTATATCGCATCTACCATGTTGGCATTTCATCCCTATGTTTGGTGTCTGATGAGCACAAAGATGATTCTGTAAGGTGAGGCATCACCAATAACTTCTATCCTTCTCTTTGAAAATGCAAAAAAAAAAAAAAAGTTCCAGAAGCCCCTGTAGACTTCCTCTTACATTTTACTGGCTATAACAATTTCATATAATTTTATAGTATTTGTTTTTTTAGCCTCTAGTTTGGAAGCAAATAAAAGAGAAACACATTGACTACGGATGTTTGTTTAGCATATTGTGTCTACCACGAGAATAATTTGTTAATATCTAGTAATGTCAAAGATGTTCATATACTTTAATTCAGCAATTTTGTGGCTAGATTCATGTATTAGAAAATTTTCAACCATATGTAGGAAGAAACAAGTTCAACAATATTCCTGCAATATAGTTCCTAATATCAAAAAGTGGAAATCAACTTAAATGTCCTCCAATATAAGTGAATAAATTGTACTATATTCATAAAATACTATACTACACAGCAACTAAATGAATAAACTAAATAACACTTATGAACCTGTTAAATTTCAAAAATGTTCAATTAAAAAAGCAAATTAGAGAATGGTCAATTATATACATTATATATAGAATGACAATATGTAAACTTTGAAAACAGACAAAACAGTGTTATTCATTTCATAGCTACATATATAATTAGCAATGTGTAAAGCATGCAGAGAAGACCAAATTCAAGGTATTGGTTGCCTATAGAGAGAAATGAATAATTGTTAACAATTATATAGCACTTATTATGGGCCAGAAATTGTTCTAACAAATTGTTTGGTTCTCACAATAACAGTGTGAGGAGGATTATTACAGCCCCCTTATAGATAACAAAACTGAGAAATAGGAATGTTGAATAACTTTTCCAGGACAAATAAACTTGTAAATGGAGAAGAAAGATTTGACTCAGGCAGTCTCGCTCTGGAAAGCATACTCTTAACTACAAGTCTTTACCTTGAGAATGACCTTGGGAAAGACACAGGGGAAGCAACCACTCTAACTGTAATTTACACCTTGGAAAATTAAGAATCAAGACATCTGTACCCGAATGTTTATGGCAGCACCATTCACTACTGCAAGGATGTGGAAGCAAACTAAGTGCCCGTCAATTCAAGAGTGGATTGTAAAAATTTGGTATATGTATACAATGGAGTATTACTCAATTATAAGAAACGACAGTGATCTATCTAGCACCTCTTATATTTTACTGGATTGAGCTTGAGCCCATTATCCGAAGTGAGGTAACACAGGAACTGAAGAATAGGCTCCACTTGTACTCGCCATCAAATTGGTACTGACTGATTAACACAATGGTGCTCACATGGTAGTAATATTCCCCAGGGATGGGGTGCTGGGGGTAAACTCACAACTATAGGACACGGTGTGCATTGTTGGGGGGGGCAGGCCTCCAACCCCCGGTAGGAAGAGGCAATGACATAAAATGTAACCAAAATATATATATATCCTGAAATAAAAATTGAAAACAAACAAACAACAAAAGAAAGAATCAGACTTTGGCAAAATGTTGGTATCAAGAGCTCTGAAGAGCTTGAGAATTTATTCTATTTGCAAGCTTGTATGTTAGTCTGCTTCATGGATGCTGGCATCCACAGATGCTGACAGAAGACTTTACTATTTGTGTAGCCAAAGCAGCAGTTCTCTAAACTTGCCCAGAGTGATACACATGGACTCAAAACAAATTTCTACAAATCATGTATTCCATTGGAGGAGAAGAACTCTGAGTTTAGGGTACTTGAATCTTTTGTAAGGAGCAGTATGCATGCATGCATAAAGAAGACAGCTCTGTCTTCTAAGACACTTTTGCAATAGAAATATGCTTAAAAACTTAATCCAGCACAAAGGCAGTCAGTGCCTCTGCTTGCACCATATGAAGAAAATTGAGAGACCATGCAGGATCAGTTCCCAACAGTTCAAATTTGGATACATTATGTAATGGTTATACTGGTAGAAAAAACATTATTTAATATAGCATTCTCTGTACTTCTATGGATATCTAAAATATTTCATAGCTTAAAATAATGTTTAAAGTATACAGTTATTTTAAGATAATAAATCATTTTGTACTTCCCTAATTTCTGTGACAGTAGTGTCACGTCTTTGGGGAGTTTCCTAATCCAATGCTAGAATTCCTATAGTGAAATAGATCTGATGTCCACATAAATATCATATCTTGAGCCACTGGTGTTTATCAGTTAGCTCTATAAGTTAGGGTTTTTGGGTTGCAATAAAAGAAATAAACTTGTAAAACTTGAGCATAATTTTTGGAAGAATGTTGGTAGCTCACACACTTGACAGGAGATTGTGAAGCAGTCTTAGGAAACAATGTGAGAGAGAGCTATATATATATATACACACACACACACATACACACACACATAAACATAAAATATTTTAATCATCAGCTAATATGTGATAAAATAAAAACATATCTATTGCCTCTATTTACATAAAATATGTAAAGAAATTCTTAAGAAATTGTTTATATTTTGTATGCATTCAGAACCATGAATTTATATATATAATCATACACATATGTATGATGCAAGCATATATTTGTGTATATATGAGCATAATATACAAATTAATAGAAGTTTAGGAGCTTTAAATTGTCACCTGACACTCTTTCAATTTATGCTATATATTTCCCTACAAATTATGAAAATATATGGAGTTATATATAGATGTAAATTTTAAAATAACGTGATAAATACAGGGGTATATCCACCTATTAAATAATGGGAATATATGCAGTAACAGGTACGTAATGGATTGATTTCTTTATGTAATCTCTACCATATGCATATATTGATGTATATTTGAATATAGATGCCAGTACAATCTATATGTAAATTAATATAAAGAGATTTAATATTTTTGAATTGCTCCTTGACATCCTTACAAGTGTTATACATATTTATAAATATACACATATACATATATACAAATATTCATATGTGAAATTTCTTAATGGATAAACATCAAAATAATTTTCTCATTTTTGCTTCCATAAAATATTTGCAATAAATATCCTTGTGTGTGAGAATATGAATTTATAAACAAACATGCACACATACATACCTACCTACAAGAGGATCTTTAAAAATTCAGACCTACTAAGTAGACTTTCTCAGTAAAAATGTGGGCATATTTTAAATTTTAAAAGATATAGCATAGATATTGAAATTGGAGGAAGCTGCTAAAAATTCTAGATTCTCTGGCCCAAATACAAATCTGTATAAAGATTTTTAACCTATATGCCTTTGCTGTTGTGGAAGAGAATGACAAAATTTTGTCAGCAAAACCAGAATCTCAATCCTGGCAAACTGCTTTCCACAAAGGCGATAGCAAGTCACACCCCACCCAAAGAGTATGAAAGAACTTATTTCTGCACATAGAATCATTAGCTGTAGATGTTATTGTCTTTTATTTTTCCCCTAACCTTTTTAAAGCTGTGCCACATTATTATTTTAATCTCCATTTAATTAACATTTAAGAAGTTTAAACTAATTTTTATATATTTTAGTAGTAAATTGATTCCATGTATTTGAATTACATCTTCACCTCTTATTTTCAACAGGTTAATTTATTCCTCATCAATTAGAAGGAACTCTTGTTATATAATTCATGTTTATTCTGTAACTCATAACTTTGTACTGTTTCTTTATTTTCTACTCATTTATTAAAAATACTGAATTTTAAATACATCTAGGTTTAGACACATTAAATATGTCTTTATGTCTTTCCTCTTTCTTTACATAGCTTCATTTGAATTGCACATTCGTAGTCATAAAATTTTTAGCTTAATATTTTTTCAAACACTATCTCATAATGTTACACATATCTCTTGATGAGCATTAATTATAATGTCAGTCAGGTTTTGAGAGCAATGAATAACATTTCAGATTAAACTATCTGGTAAGTTTCTTAAATGTACATACTACATGTTCTCAATTTTTAATAAGGGACTATATAATTTGAATACCAGGTTAATATAGACATTTGTTATGAAACTCAATAAACATATTCCTTACCAATACAGGAACCACCCTACTTCTAAGAGAATGTCAGTATAATTTAGATTGGACAGGGTTAATTTTTTTTCTGAAGGTAGAAAAATATTTGTCTGTTCAAGTGCCTAATGCATAACTGAGCTTTTAAGAGTTCCACACCACAATGCATGAAAGACACAATTTTAGCCAGAAATATTTTTAGAATAAGTATTTTCGGTTGTTTACTTTAACCGCTTCCATAAAAATATATGATTTTGTATAGTTATTCTTCTTGGATAGTCCTGCCAGGATGGATCAGTTACGAAATGCATCAACAGTTAACTTAGTAAACTGACCAAGTACATAGATTCTGTTACTATTCTCCATTTAACATTGCATACTGTCTTCCAAATGGAATAGTTTTCTTCCTTCCACAACTAATGATAAACTACACTTTCTGGGACTAGTTAAAGTAAAAGATCAAGTGATTTTCCTAGCATCCTTGAGTTTGGAATAGAAAGAAATGTATTTTTAGTACAGAAAGAGATACTAGCTTTCATATTTACTATGACAGTAGCATATGGATACAGTTTTCCTAAAAGCTTTATCAATGTGTTTACAATATAAGTTAAATGAAATGTGGTTTCTCAAATGCAAGAGTAGTACCTTCTTCATTTTTCCCATATTGATGCATATACTAACAAATAAAACTTGAAGAATAATCTGTATATTTGCTAAAAAAATACATGAAAAGAGGACAAAAGTAATACTTTATTTTTTAACATTTGGATTGAAATCTATTACTCTATAAGACCATTTTCATTCATTTTGATCTCACAGCAACTTATAAACTGCAAGCTCTGAAGAACTATTTATAATCTTGGGTCAATGAGGAGCTGATATAATTTGTCACTTAAATAATTTCTCACCACTGTATAATACTACTAGTAGACTGATGAATGTCATGATAGCACTTATTATTTTGGCTGTTATCAATGTAAATTGAGAGCACAACAAAGACAGAACAGCAGTGATTCCTTAAACCAACTGGGTGTCTCACACATGTCAGTGGATTTTCAAACCCAGGCTGGGAGCCTATTGAGGAAGAAATGGGCCGCAAAATTAAGAGAGCTAAATTTTTCAAATATTTATACGTGTTAAGTGCTTATATTATGCCAGGAGCTTTACTAAGAATGCTATGTATATATTGACTTGAACCTGACAACAACCATATGCCATATGTGATAGACACTATAATTAATCCCTTTTAGTAGATAAGAAAAGGCAGGTCTACACAAGACAACTTTCTCTAAAGCATCCACAAAGCTAAAATATGAACGCACATCTGTCTGATTTCAAAACCTGTACTTTCAACAGCATACTATATCCTAGATAGAGTGTGTGTATGTGTGCGTTATTGCTAGAATTGCCATTTTTTTCTGTGCCAGATGTATTATCATTATTACTAATATTTCTTATCAAAAGAAGAACAATAGTTATAAATCTCTGATTATCTTGGCAGAAAAAAATGCTTCCTATGTTTATGTGATATACAATTGAAAACAAAATCTTTCAGGCCGGGCGCGGTGGCTCACGCCTGTAATCCTAGCACTCTGGGAGGCCGAGGCGGGTGGATTGCTCAAGGTCAGGAGTTCGAGACCAGCCTGAGCAAGAGCAAGACCCCGTCTCTACTAATAATAGAAAGAAATTAATTG